>JAPYZO010001975.1:0-16026 GCA_030522905.1 Torymus flavipes
CGTGTTAAGTGATTTCATAGATACTAGTGCGGCCGTTCATTTGTCTTCGGTGGTTGGTAACGTTTCGGTCAAGTGATAGTAGTACGAGGTAATGGATATATGGGTCTTTGATATTTGTTGACTTTAAAGAGTTTTGTAACATCGAGGATAAAGAGCGGAAAGATGATATTAATTTGAATTTTCGTTTATTCGTTGATATAATTTAAGTCGTTTTTCATTATTTTGGAGAAAGAAACTATTTGACGTTTACATGTTTAATTTAAATTTCATTATTACACGAAAAGAATACAATTTTATTAATTACAATTTGAAGTTACTATAACAAAGGTCTATCTTCAACCCAAATCTACCACCTCACTTTTTCCATCACCAAGCCGTATGTACTTCCACCAAACAGCGCAACGCGACTACCAAAAGTGTCTGCTCTTTCCTCGTTCCCTCGTCGCACCCTCCGCACCCAACCCACCAAAAACAACCACCGCTGCAGCACACACCACAGCAAGAAAAAAAGAGAGAAGAGAGAACCCAAGCAACCAACCGAAAGAGACAGCGACAGCCGCAGCTCGAGGCTCGCGCGATTATTCCGAGTTCGGCGAGCGAGATAAGGGCCATCTCTCTCTCTCTCTCTCTCTCTCTCTTACTCGGCGCACGGCGCGTCTGCCGGCGATAGCCAGCCGCCGCAGCCGCGCGGGTGATTTATTGGAGCAGCCAGCCCGAGATATCCGTCGCGTGCTGCGGTGCGCGTTCGCGGAACGCGGGGTCGCGCGCGCACGCGGCTGTATGCCATATAGCCTCTCTTTCCCGGATTTCGCTCCGCTTTCTTTTTCGTCTCTCTCTGTGAGTGTGTATGTGTGGAAGCGAAGAGCTTTTTTGCGGTTATCTGTGACTGTGTGGGGCTTATCGGCGGCCGATGGTGATGAGGCACGATTGACGGCTGAAAAGGGGTGATGACAGTGGTGATGAGTTACGCTGTGGCTTGTGGAATAGAGAGAGAGAGGAGACGGTTGTTAGGACGATGTGATGGTTGAAAATGAGTTGTCGAGATGTGTGGAGAGTGGTAAAATTGTACAGATTTAGGTGGTTGGAAAATCGGGGTCAAGAGGGTAAATGTTTAGCGATGTTTTTAGGATAGTGTAACACTAAAGAACTCTAAAGACGAAAAACACGTTTCAAAAAAAATTTTTTAAAGAAAAGATATTTTTTATAAAATGTCAAGATTTATAGTGAATTATAATTATTAAATTTTCAATATAGGTTAAGTACAAGCGTAATATTCGACGTAAAGTTTTATTATTGTAAAGATACTTTATACTAGAATTTGATGGTAAAAATTGCTGTTGTAGTGGCACAATCTTCTCCATTTTTACAAGAATTTCCAGTTTAAAATATTGTTATTTTTTAAAAGATTTCAGCATACGATATCCTGTAGTTTTACTCTTAAATTCTTTTTCCCGTGTGAAAAAGAGCTGTACTTAAATATTACAAATTACTCTCTGATACTCGATTGTCAATCAAATATATAATATTTATTTAATTAAACTGTGAATATTCCGTAGAAGTCAAACAGAAACGGCAATCTGTCTTGTAATATAACGAGTTTATCGTTTACAGAGAAAAAGCGAATCTTTTATTCGCGTTGTTCTTCTTCTCGCGTTATCGTTCATCAATTACTCTTATTTTTTCCCCACCACATCGTGATATTCTCTCCTCCTCTCTCTCTCACACTCATGCATTTTTCTCGCGGACACGCGGGCAGTTTATCAATTAACATGTCCGCTGATTTATTGCAATGCTAATAACGTCATCAGTGTCTACGAGACGATTAGACCGATCTTTGCATATTTTTATCGGATGTGTTTTCCATCTGTGGAAACTCTTCTTGGTACAAGTCGGCGCTGTTCGCATCTATCGTTGAATTCTGAGATTTAAAGCTGCAATTGTTTGCCGTTTGAAAATGAATGTTTTTGTTGGACAATATTATTTTCCATAATCTGTAGGTAAACAAAAAATGTATACAAAAATTAGCATTCGATAAGAAACTTCGATAATACGGTAATTATTTACATAGTAAATAGCCAAAAGTCAAAACATTTCAATAAAGATTTCTATTAGGCTTCGATAAATCGTTTTGCAGGCTTGTAAATTAAGTAAAAGTCATGAACTAGTGAAAATTTAAATTTCAAATTAACGCTTGAAGTGTCTATCAAGATTTTGCCTAAAACATTAGCTTACATCAATTACAACAACTTTGATCCAAGATTAAAATTTTCATCCGATTAGAATAACTTTGAAAAATGAAAAATATCGGATCCTATCAATTCTCAAACCCATACCACCAGCAACATCTAACCTCCGCGCGACATCACCTCCGCACTTCTATCTACCACGGAAACGAAGTATTAATTCGCGCTCGCGCGCTCGGCAGCGACGTCTTCAAAGACAGTTCACAACCGCGCTATGGATAAGGATCGCGCGGCGTGTACAGCAGGAGAAAAACGCGGCACCGCGCGAGCTATTTACATCCGCGCGAGATCGCCGATACGGCGGAATTTCCAAAGACCCGCGGAAATCTGGCCATCGATCAAAGTCTATCTCCGGCCTGTACGGCGGACGCGACAATCTTAGCTGTACGATCGCGCAGGGACCGACGGATCGCGAGGAATCGCGGCCTGTCGTCAGGTGGAGCCGTTGTGGAGTTCTTTTTGAGAGGTTCGAGGTGCTTTTTTATACTTTTGATTTATTTTCGTGAGCGTCAAAGGTATCGATTATGATGCGAGTATGAAATTGGCGCCCAACCGAACAAAATTTGAAACTTTGTTTATTTCGATTTTTCTTGAGTATAATGTCAAAAACTCACTTAAAAGCTATACTTTTCTGTATAAATGACTATGTAATTATAATTTACTATAAATTTGGGATAAAATTAGATGGTAGAAAAGGGGCGCCCAACCATTTAAAGTCAAGCCAACTCTCACCATAGTTTAATACTTCAACGAGTAAAACTAGGAAGTTTTATTTTCATGATAATTTTGTTATAAATATGGTAGATATAAAATCCTCACATATAGAATTTTCATCCTGATACTTATAGAGTTCATTGGTTCATCTTCGCTCTTGTACTTTCCTCAGCCACCTTATCTTCATCGCGAGTTTGCACACATGTTCTCTCCAAAAGTTAATTTCATGCGTAATAGCTGCAGCGAGGTCATGGGTCACGCTTCCTTATTACTTCGGCTCGTAAACTGATAACTGGCGTAAACTGATAACTGGCATAGTAGGTTCTGAAAATTATTGTCTTGGTAATGCTGTGCTATGACTGCGAGGATCGGAATCACCGAGTACCTCACATACTTGCTCGTCCATTTATTTGAGGAATGTAGTTTAATAGATATCATCTATTAACGGAGCAATTCAAAATCACTCCAAGTGGCAGTTATGAGGCCACTGACAGCTACTGAAATATTTATCCCGCGCCCATAAAAAGTTCACCGTTTCAATTGCTCTATATAATTTATCTTTCTCTCTCATAGATTTAAAAAAAATGACTCCTAGAAACAGTTGACGACAGTATCCTCGATTCACGCGTGCGCAGATTCCCGTCATCGACAGATAAAAATATCAGCTCGATGACAGTCGAGCCTATTGAATAAACATCAGACCGCCGCGTCGTTACTGCAATTACACGAGGCACGAAAGCCAACGAGTCTAGTCGAGTCTCTCTTGCACCTTTTTTTCCCGTGCGAATATCCCAGGCGCGCATCTCGAGAGAAGATTCCCGCGCCTATCGACCTCCTTGAATTAAGCCTTTATGAATTACGAGCCCATTATGTGCTAAGCTCGTTTTTCACGCAGAATGGGAGCCGCCGCGGCCGGAAAAAAGTGGATCGTCTATATTCTAATTTTTCTGGATTGCGGTTGTGTGATGCGGCGGCGGCGGAGGTCGGTGTGATGTGCGTGGTGAGGAAAGGATGGGATTTATGAGAATTTTGACCTGTAATACCAATGTACTGATATAAAACAGAGAGATTTTTTTTTCTTGTGGAGTAAGTCATTTGGAAAGACTCGTCTGTTTAGTAAATATTTATAGAAAATGATTTATGTGAATTTTTCAAAAGCCAACATGCGCAAAATCAATTTTTTGTTTCAAATGACAAAAACCAACTATAGGAATGTGGAACTATCCCCAATTGACTCACCAATCCAAATTTTAACCACCCGGAAAAATCTCCAGTCTTTGCACGCAAACTCTCGAAGAAACCGAGAGCCGGAGAATGCCAAATATGAGAAATTTTCGACGCGAAAGGATATCGTTTCTCTCTCTCCGCGCGAGAAAAAGAAACGAGACGAGCGTCGCTGCGTGATCCGGTAATGCAATTAGAGTAACGCGTCGAGCGCGTGCGTTCGTTGGAAATTCGCTCTCTGCCGCCGGGCAAAAACAGCTCGGCAATAAAATATAGCCGGTAGCCGCCGGAAAAAAGTCGATAGCCATTGCGAGAAAACTGGCTCTCTGCTGTGTGTGAATGAAAATTCATCGAAAAACGCACCCGAGCGCGCCGAGTTTTATGGGATTCGAAAAATCAGAAGTGGGTTACGCGCTCGCGCCACTTGTTTTCCGTAATTCGAGAAGCAGTCGCCGCTTCGATGATATAAAAGGATATACACTGTGCGCGATTATTATTCGATAGAGTTGCGCTGCTCCTACGGATTGATTTTCGCAAACGGTTTTGTCGTTGTTTATTGAAATGCAGCGTTTCGCTATTGGATACAGAGTGGCCGAATCTTCGACCTGTTTCTTCACCGACGCGTAAAAAATTGTACGCGCGCGTACTTTTTGCACTTTTATTTGAAGGAGTAAAAGTTACATCATTAAAATTGAAAAAGAAAACTTTTAATTAAGTACCTGTTGCCCACCGACAGTTGTAGCTACAAGTCAAAAATAAAAGCGCGCCGCACACGGTGTGAAAACAGTTGTTATCAATTAAAAGATATAAATTAACGCGGCCACATGCATTAATTATACACGCGTATGTACATATTATATACGTGCACATTTTTATACTAACCCGAGAGCAAGTGTTAATTCTCAGCATGGTTGAAATATTTTCGTATATTTAAATGTATCAGAAATCGCGCGGGTTAATGGAACACAAAAATGTTTTATGCATTCTCGCCGCGTATACTATATCCATTCCTTTAATTCGCTCTCTCTCTCTCTCGTCGATTCATATGTAAAAATCGACACCCTTTTTTTCGTTAATTACAAAATACCTCCGCCTTTCTTCTCCGGCAAATTGAAATTCTCAAATTTCGCTACAAACCTCGCGCGCGAGCAATTCATAAACCTTATGAATAATTCATAAAGCGCATATACGAGCGCGGGCGAACGGTCTGAATCGGAATGGCAAGAGGAGGCAAAAGAGAGAATCGAAGTGCAGCGCTCGATTATTATGTGCTCATCTGCCGCGGCGGCGATGAAAAGACTAAAGGGACGCCGCCGCCGACGCTGGCGCCTCTCTCGCTCCCTGCACGGATAATTCCGGTCGTAAAAGTGCTTACACATTCTGTGATTTCACCGGGCCGGAGTAGTAGGTGTGCTTGCTATATGCAGCGCTGTCATATTGCGGTGGTATAATTTTGAAATTAAAACGAACAATATGATTCACATTGGGTTGTGTGTATGGATATATAATTACGCTGAATCATTTGAGAGGAATGTTTAAAAATGCCTTTAATAACATCATAGTAAATACTATGTTTTAAATATTATATTTATAACGTGTAACAGTCACGTTGGGAATAACTTCTTTAGGTAAACAACAATATATATACCCAGCCCTTGTCATTTATCAAAAACTAGATTATTTCAACATCGGCTGCACGTCGACCAGATGACTCGACTTCTTTTCACAAGTAAATTATTTATTCCTATTCGGTGCCGATATATATACAGTTGCTCCGACCTTAAATAGCCAACGACATCTACGGGAATTAGAATAGGAATGACAAATCGAGCGGCGAGGTGTCAGCGGCACTACCGAAGGAATCCGAACCATTTATTTCTTCGGCCTCGAAGAGTGTCTCTCTGTATATGTGTGTACGATACGGCAGCTCGAAGGTGCATCGTCCCGTTCCTCTTCACGGGCGGCCGAGGCTAGCATGATTCTCGAAATTTACACTCCTTTGATTCCTCCTCTCCTCCCCCAGCGCTCGCAGAAAATCGAAACTTTTTAAATCTCCTTTCTATTATTAGGTTTTACGCGCGAGGAAAAATAAAATCGGCATATGCGCGCTGTTTTTTATCTCGATGTCAAAGCCGTAACGCCGGGGCTTAGTGGCCAATATAGCCTCGAGTTTATTCTTCCTTGATTCGACGATGACAGGGTGTATTTATACATCCGAGGATGCCGTTAATAATTATTAAATTCGCCCGCGGTGAAAAATATGAGCTAAAAGTGCGCGACTGGATTTCTCGACGGGTACGCGCGCGCGCGTTAAAATTTTATTGCGATATCGTTCCGTTTCGATTTCGGTTAATTTTTGGAGACCGCAGGTGGTTTCTTTATCACAGAGTTGTATTAATTTTTATAATTTCGATGATTTCGACGTCATATTTACACTGAGTATCGTATTAATAAATATCGCAATTAGGTAAACGATGGATATATGTAAAATATCTTCTGCTGGAATTGAAAACTGTCAAAGCTGCTTTTTAAAATTTCTCCTTCCTTATTAAACGTCAAATTAAAATAATAATTTTAGTTATTGAAGATTTTATAATTTTTTCCATAATTATTTAATTAACCGAGTTCGTCGATTGGCACATGGACAAATAAAATATAAATATTTAAAGAACATAATGTTTTTTTTTAAGCAATTACGCGTTTTCTTCTCTGTTTTAAGAAAAATTCGATTCTCCACTACCTTCAACTTTAATCACGACACCTTTAAAGTGCAGCAGTAACAGCAACTAAAGGAATTCGCGCACGCGCGCGAACCTTGCCGGGCATCTTTCTTCCCGTCGGCTTAATGCACTTAAACGGCGCGCGCGCGCGCAGAACGAAATTCACTTAAGTCGCGATTTGCGCGCCACACACGAGCCCTCAATTATCCCTCATTGTGAGCGGCGACACTCGAAAGGAACTGCAAAAAGGCGCGCACGAAACGAACGTCGTGTCACGCGATCGTCATATTCCTCCTTCAAATCTCTTAATCCATATAGGCGCAAAGCACACACACGCACGCCGATATTCTGGAATCGAAGGGAACAAAAGGAAGGTGGGGAAGAGGGGTAGAAAGAGAGAAAGAGCGAGCAATTAGGCACGGATGAGCAAATTGCGTAAGTGCGGTTGAAGAGCAGCGCGTGCGCGCGCGCGCGCCTGGTGCCTTTAATTACGGCTCGGGCGTCCGCGGATATTATAACGCGAGCTCAGCCTTAAAATACGAGCGACGGAGAAGAAGAAGAAGAAGAAGAAGAAAGAAAAGGAGGAGGAGGAGGAGAAGAAGGAGGAAAGAGAGTGAGAGAGGAAGAAAAAAGGTGCACCTATGTGTGCGACCGTACGCGACCGCAACAAGAAGAAGCCGAGGAGAGACGGAGAAATGGCCAACGAGCCTCTCGCTCCTCGTTCCCACCGAATGCGAATCCTTCTCTCTCGTTCTCTCGTTCTCTTGCTCCGTCTCGCTCACTCGCGACTTCTTTTTTCGGTCTATGCTCTTCCTTGTTATAATATCTGTGGCTTGAGCGCACCTTTCCGGTTTCGTTTGATATATCGGTAGTTTTAGCAGAGGATAGCGTATATTCATAACTTTCGGGGCATCTGGAAGCGGGAATTCTCTTCGAAATCGATTTGTTAAAATTTGGGTGCAGATCGTAATGTTAGGAATCTATGACGTCTATAAATTTTTACAATACTGAAACGGAAGATGATTTCCTTTGGATTATCAAAGAAACGGAACGTTTAAAATGACAGTTTATGGGTTTTATGATTGTAATAATAGTTTAATAATGAATTCCACCGCTAGGTGGCTTGCAAACATGCAAGCAAAATAATAAAGTAAAAATTCAAATTTTACGAAAATAGAAATGATAACATTATTCTACCAGATCTCTTAAACGTCTTCAAAAATGCTTTAACCACAACAAACAAGACAATTTATCAACTACGCTGTTCTATAAATTCTCAGCCACTGGTCCCTGATTCTCGTGCTGTACTGCAGCTCAACATTATACGATCCGCTTCCTCCTACGGTGTAATTCAATCGATCGCTCTTGCATCGCGGGTCCTAGGCGACACACATAAACCCCTGGGCAGCATCTCGTAATGGCCGCTGAAATCCGCGTGAATCAGTGCTTGGCTCCTCGGCTCGCGTCGGCACGTCGAAAACGTAATTCATTTTACTCTCTTCTCTCTCTCTCTCTCTCTCTCTCTCTCTCTCTCTCTCTCTCTCTCTCTTCCTTCCTCCCCCGGATGGAAAAACAACACCGAGGACGAGGGAGGCAAGCAGGCAGGCACTTCTCTCCTCCGATATACACGCGCTGGCGCAGTAAAGTGGAGAAGCAGTATCCGCGGAATATTTACGATCCTGCCGGTAGCAACATCGTGTCGCTCGGAAGCTATATGCGTGTGCGCGCGCGTGCACGAGAGGAGCGGGAGTAGTCCTCGTCGTCGTCGTCGTTCGATACATTTATGTGCGTATATGTATATGTGCGTGGCGAGGAGGCTGTGTGTTGTAAGGGAGCGAGAGTAGTCGTCGCTTTTTTATAGCGCGCGTACGAGAGAGGGAGAGAGAAGCAGATATCGCGGGGCTATCGAACGCCTACGCGTGCGGCGGCTTTCGGGCTGCTGGCCGACAACGGAAAAAAGGAGGAGGGAAAGTGCGAGTGTGATAAATCTAAATATATAAAGAAGTGCGTTATATAAATGTGGGAATGGGAGGCTTGGCGCGAGGAGTTTAATTGTTCGCTCGAGTAGTTTTTTTTTCGAGGGCTCTCTTGGAAGTTTGAGTGCTCGAGGTTGTTTAGGTGTGTGCTTGTGTTTGTTTGGATAAATAACAGTTCACTGCCGGTAACGTTAGATAATGCGTGGGGACGTGTCTTGAACAAGTTGTTATAATAACAATGAGGATTATTTTGTCTCAGATTTTGCTGTGTACATTATTCGTGATTTATAGATGGATTTGTAATATATTTTTGCAAGACTTTTACAATGATAGTTCTTTTTTTGGGATTCATATTCAGGAATTTTTCAAAATTATTTTGAAAATATTTCACTTTTTTTCGAAATACATACTTTAGTAATTCTCCTCTGATTTATATTAAAATATTAAAGTACGATTTTAATCAGCAGGCATTTGCATATTTTAGACTGGTGTATATTAAGTATAATATAGCCAAAAAAAATTGCTGTAGCATAACGAATGTTACACTTCAGTAATACGTCTGCAATTGAAAGAATATTATAATTTCAAATTAAGTTTCAAACCTTTCATCACCTATACAGTAGAGTAAAAGACGTACCAAGTATTCTTATTAACGAAACAACGAAAAGTACAAGCTTACGATTTTTCAAACAACTATAATTTATTGAGAATCAATAAAATAAGGAAGAAAGAAAAAGAGGAAGAGAGAGAAATAAGGCGAGAGAAACAAGCCGGACCGTTTGTTATCTTTATCGGGCGGTCGCTCGACTTCTCGTTCGCGCAGCGGTTCCTAACGGAGGAAGCTGATAGCGCGTGTACTGCCTTTGAATCCGTTCTCTCAATCTCTCGTTCGCTCGCTCTCTTTTTCTCTCACGCCGTCGAGCTGATTTTATGTCAGTGTCACGCACGCGCGCCATCGACGCGATTGGTCTATACGACACAGACTGGGATTTTGTCTCGATTTTTCGACGCGAGTTTGAAGACTGTCCGCGAATTCTTGCAGAATGACTGATTTTTATCTCGATCGTTGTCTCGTAGACTCTTTTTTAGATCGCGCTCAGAAAATATGGCGAGTATGCAGATGATCGCCGACTATAGGCTTTTAACGTCAAAATTTAATTAAATGTAATAAATTAATTTGTCGTAAGGGATTTTGAGAAAAATTGTTTATAAACTTACCGGCAGATAGGCGAGTTGTAGCCGCTTCAAGGACGGCAAACGCGGCGCTTTTTTTTTCTTCACAGAAGCGAAATGTAATTATAGCAATCAGTTTCAAAGCGACCTTCTTTGACCAGGACCTATTTTTAAAAGCGAGCGAAAGATAAAACGAACTGCGCCTCGTTTTTATATACGTTCGGAAAGCTGAGGGCAAAAGAGCGAGAGAGACACACATAGAGAGTCGAGAGAGCGAATGTGACATCATTAAGAGATAAGAGGAGAGAAGTTTACGTCAGGACGCGAAAAAGAGACGCAGAAATCTCTATTATCGGAGGCCTTGTATATATATTATACAGCGCTAATTTATGTCCATTATTGCCTATCTTAATCTGCCATTTAATCTGTAATTAGTAAACACGTTAGAGAAGAACAATTTTTTTCTTCATCATTGAAGAATGAAGAGCCGATCGGCTCATAATTAATTAAATTGAGTTTGTCTTGGAAATTTATTGCTCTTCAGGCACTTTTTAATCGCTTGTGCAATTTGTCAAAAAATTAATTAGACGATAAGAAATTAAATGTACACGTTGAAGTGTGTGAGAAGAATTGCTGTGGTGGCGATGAAAGATCAATCAATGACTCTTATCGAGGCAGGACTTGTTTGTCACACCTTCACGTTTTCCAACGCATTATGATATATTTATTTACTGAGTTTTATGCTAAATCTTAACAGAATTGGACAAATTACGTTGAAACATTATGTTTGTACATTAAATTAACATGGGGTCATAAAACGTTTTCTAGGCTCTAGCTTTATCGATATTAATTTCGTCAATTAGTGAATATATTACATCATGTATCGATCGTAATCAAACTTCAATTAGCCAAAAATAGTAACACGATCATAAAACGTACCAAGATACACTGTAATGAAACAAAGCTACTGATCCTGCACTTTTCATACTCCTTCTTGATCAAATTTCGCAATGATTTTCATCAGCCACCTCTCTTACCGCAGAAAAAAAACACAAACTTTCTTCAGGCTCCAAGTGAACCCGAACCCATCAACGACGCCACATCTACCCTACTTGGCTGCTACTCGCGAAACCGATGCGCGTTCCATTTCATAACAATTCCGGGCACGCGCACTAGTGGCTGCTAGCCTGAAATGGCCGTTTTTCGCGGACCGCGGACTCGCGCCTGACGCAACGTGGATTTTCAAGTAAGAGGAGAAAAGGCGAGTATTGCGCAACAGCCGCGCACCGTGGCGATGAAAATCGGCGACACACTTTTGACGACGTTTGGGAAATTCGCGGTGCAGGGGGTGGACGTGGAATATTGAGGAAGAGAATTGTAATTATACTTTGAATAAGAATGGCGTTGAATTTGGGAAATTGATATGATATATTGTGTATCCTAAAATTACACATATTCTTTGCTTATACTCAACGAAAGTTAGTGGGTATTTGATTTTTATATAAAATGGAAATAAGATACCTGAGATCCGACATGCGTCAAACCAATAAACCGTTGATTTTAGCATAGTTTTTAAATTGAGAATTCTGCTGAAATAATTTATTTTTACGACATTTTATGCTTCCCATAAAGATGTACAAGCAAATCAGGCTACGAGAATATTATATACCATGATTATAACACTTCGGATTCTTCTTATGAAGAAATTGTAGACTTCGTGGCTCTCGAGACCTATAAAAATTCCGATCAACCTTTAGATAAAGAGATCTACGTGCTACAACCTCAGATAATTCGTCAAATAGGTGCATTTAATTTGAAGAGCTTTGGAAAAATGTTGGGAATTTTCTAACCTTCTGCGCGAGTTAACTTTTTTTTTAAAGAAGAAATTGAGACGTTAGATAATTCTATGACTAGTTAACCATTTAAGGAAGCTAGACCTGTCTAATTATGCTACCTAACATCACCATCATTTGCCAAAACAGTCAACGAGGTCTGAGAATCAGAACGTTACATCTATTTTCAGAGAATCAGGTATCATTCGTAAGATGGGAGAGATTTCTCTTTAACAGTTGCAGCCAATAAAACTCGCCAACCTGTTCTTATTTGCTGTAAAAGTGTTGCCAAAGAATTTTCATGGAATATTCGCGGTAATGCGTACTAGAGTAATTTCCTAGTAGTCAAACAATCAAAGAAAAACGTTACATTTGTGAAAACCAATATTCTCATAGTTGACCCTTAAAAATATCCTTGCTCCAAAGTACATCTCACATCAATCAGCACCTGATCCAAATATATTTTCTAATATACATACAAATCCCTTCCACATTTCCCGACAAAACATTCCATTTTCCAACTCAACCTCAGCTCCTTCAACCCCAAAGTCAAGCTAGTGCACTAGCAGCAGCACTTTTCCACACATTCATCTCTGCCTCTCTCTCTCTCACTCTTATTCCCCAACTCTTTCTCTCTCACTCCTCCTTTCCCTTACGTGTCGCACGTATTCTCTCCATCTCCGTCCCCACGACAGCCTCTCTCGCGCTACCTCTTCTACTACTACTACCTACCTACCTCTCTCTCTCTCTCTCTACTACTACAACTACTCTACCTCTGCGTCTCGCGAGAAATGGCGCATGCGCCGTCGGCCCTATAAGGAGCCTCCGTCCGCCAATAGCCAACGCACCTCGTTTCAAATGTCAGCGCACACGTTGTGTGGCTCCCGACATAAATTATCGTCCGCTCCGCGAGCGCCGGCGACTCTCTGTGTATGTGTGTGTACGCACACGCGCGTGTACGTGGTAGACCGGTATTCTCAGCTCCCCTCCTACCGGCCCCCTCCGACAAGTCGACCGATACGACGGCTGCTGCTGCTGCTGGTTGTGTATGCGTTGTCTCCGAGCTGCCGTGCTGCGACGAGGCACACTGCAGCGTTTCAGAAGCCGCGAGAGAGAGAGAGAGAGCTGATATGCGGGAGTCGACGCTTCAGAGGGAATTTAAATATCTCGCTTTGTGTCATAATTCAGGAATACTTTTGGAATAAGCTAATTTTATCGAAATACATCAATTAGGTTGTGTTTAATGGGAAAATATATATCGCGATAATTAATGGTAAAATGGCTACGGGTAGTGGAGATGTTTCAGGAAAGAAATTTTATTGCGATTCTTACCTTACTATAGAAACAGTCGATTTCTTGATTGAGAAGTGGTTTTGTAACGAATGGTAACTGATCAATCTGGCCAGTAGTTTGATAATTCCTTAAATGAAGCCATGTCATGGAAAAAATGTACTATATCTTTTGGCACATCTTCACTGGTATTTACTTTCTCCTTTCGCTAAAGAAAAATTTATTACATAAAAACATCGTTAAAATTTTTGCTGAAATAGACACCGAACTTCTGAACCTTTAAATCTTTCCTTCCTCTCACTCGGGCGCTTTTTTTTGTCAGGACAGTTTCATTCATCGGCGTTGCTGACCGAAACTCTCCTCCTCGAAACTATTACGCCACCGACGACCGCCACTTTTTCCAAGTCACCGAGGTAGCGGCTCACTGATCCGTTAAGGCGCGCGCGAGCGATGCAAAGTTTCCCCTTCGATTGACGTATTTATGCGCTGCCCGGGCACTCGAGGCGCTTCCGCTGATGATCGAATCAATATGCTCGGGCCACTTCACTTCGGGTATATATGCTTTCGCACTTGGACGTCAGCCTTGAACGACGTGCGAATGTGCCGAGATCGCGTATTTATAGGTGTATAATGGAGGGATGAAAACAAGGTACTTGAAAATTGATCCGGCATTTGTCAGAGAATTTATTCACGATAAGAAGGTTTCCTTTCCCGTTGCTCTTTATCGCAGGATTTCCTTTCTCGGATTGACTTATTTCCTCGATTAGTGGTATTCAAGGTGAAAGGATGTCTGATAAGGGAAAATCTTACTACAACGACAATTTTGATGTCTGATCAGTCCACTGCATCGTTCAAGATCTACACGATCGATTTCAATCGGACATTATCTCCCGCGTCACCAAACTTTCAAAAACCCCATCTCGCGCGCCTCCTCATTGAAAAATTGTCACCTTATCTCTCTGAGCCGATCGACCGATATGTGCATGCGGGTTTAATCGAAGTCGCGCGGAATCTCTCGCGGACACGCATCGCTGCGGATCGAGATCGAAAATTGAGAGGTCGCCGCGACAGCCCGTCCTTTCTTGCCTGCGCCTTTTTTTCCTTATCGCCTGGTTGTCGTCGATCGGATACCGCGCGAGTACGTTTCTTGTCGCGCGAGGTGTCGAGCGAAATGTAGAGCGGAGGCGGATAAGGTGGATTTCAGGTGCAACATTTCACAAGAGAAGCGAGACGATCGATTTTTGCGACCTTTGTGTCATCTGGTACAAGAACCCCCATATTGCAGAATTTTTAAGTAGCTTCGTGATGTCGCGATCTTTCTAGACTGATCTAGACAATTGAAAAATATGTTTTAGTAACCCATTACAAATTAACCAAGTTTTTTTTGAACCCTTTTAGGCATACGAGTTTCAAAGGTATCAAAAGTATCTAACGTTTTGTATTCGATTCTTTGTTTCAGCAGCCGGCGAACTCGCAGGAGCGTGGCAACGGCCTGTCGTCGCTGGGTTGCCAGGGCGGCCCGCCGGGCGGCGGTAGTACCGGTGGAGGCGGTGGCGCGGGGGTGGTCCAGGTGACGAGCGCACCAGGTGTCGGTACCGACCAGACGCCGCGCGACCTCTCACCCTGTCTACCCGCGTCCATGGGCGACGCCGCCCGGCCCACGACTCTGCCCTCCAGTCCTCAGCCTCAATCCCAGCAGCAGCAACAACAACAACAGCAACAACAGCAGCATCAGCAGCACCTTCATCATCAGCATCAGCAACATCAGCAGCATCAGCAACAACAGCAGCAGCAGCAACAGCATTCTTGCAGTCAAGCGGGTCCCACGACGACGAATCTGCACCAGACGCACTGCGGGCCGAACAATAATTGCTACGATGCCAGCGGGGCTACCCCCTACGACTCCAGGGATTACGGATCTCCGGGAGGTAAGAGAGAGATGATGGCTTTAAAGGGATAGCTAGTGTGAGATTCACGCCCACTTTCGCGGCTTGTTATGGGTGGCAGCGTATGGCTCTGTACCAGATCGGGATGATTGTGCGTGAGAAAGTTTAGTCTTTATCATGTAGGGCTGCTGATCCTGTTAAAGGGTGTTCTAAAAGATGTAATAGTTTCGTACATAGTGAAAGTTTGATAAATCATTCGATTGTAGCAACAAAGTTCTTTCATTGACGTGTTTGACAGAATTTTGATGTCGATCAAATTGTTTAAATGATCAAATAATTTTACTGTTTATAGTATTTACACTAGTCTCTTTTGTAATTATTTACAAATAATCCACTATATCATAACTCTATTAATAAATGTTTACTTATGCTATTGAAAATCTGGGTAATTGACATCAAACAACCGTGGTCCTTTAAATTTTAAGATCCCAGCGTAGCCACGTATTACGGGCTCGCAACTAATGAAAATAATTACAAAGTGCACTAATAGCGATAATAGCACAAAGTTCTCTCTAGTCGCAACCCCCTGCAAATTCACCCGACGGGAGGCCGCACGAAATTCACGTATCGCCCGGGTGTATATCGTTATACTGCGCCTCGTGTGTAGCTTAGAGCGATTTCACGGTGTGGGGATGGAGTGAAAGGCCTAAAGAGATTCGGAATGGTTCTCATGAAGAGAGTGTTTGACTCGGGGCGTTGCGTGAGTTTTTATAATGGATGGAGTGGTGTGGAAGAGGAGCCACGGAGTGCACTAGTATGGGCTGACGTAACGTTATATTTGCACAGGAAATTAATCTAGTGTTGCGCAGTAGGATCGCGAGATGACTTTTCTCACAGTTCATTGGTTCGAGTTGGGATAGTGGTTCGAGTCAATGTGGTATTTCGTGTTTCAGAATAATCATTAGACT
>JAPYZO010001976.1:0-22715 GCA_030522905.1 Torymus flavipes
TTAATATTAATGGCAGTCAGATTGCCCTTGTTTATAATCACCCCCGTAGAATCTAAAATAAAAACTTGATTAAGCCTGGAAAAAAATATTGTTAGCAAAGGACAATCTGACTGCCGACCACCACCAAATTGCCCAACGTTTCGAGCCCGCTGCAATTTGGTGGTAGTCGGCAGTCAGATTGTCCTTTGCTAACAATATTTTTTTCCAGGTTTCAATTAAGTTTTTATTTCAGATTCTACGGGGGTGGTTATAAACAAGGGCAATCTGACTGCCATTAATATCAATTAATTTAATTTATAAGACTGTAAGACCGATGGAAGGATTCTTATCAGTGGATGGTAAATTACAGTCGACATAAGTAATATTTTTAATTAAGTTATTACATATGGAAGAGTTTGCTCAGCGATGGTAGTCGTTTAGTTTTGTCGAGTAAATAATTTACTTTTTGGTTTTCTAGAAAAAATATTTTCGAATCAAGTTTTGAGTGTACTTTTTGAACAAATATATAAGTCTGTGTTGTATTGAGAGAGCGTAGTTTTTATCTCGTGAAAAGAAATGTCAAGTGATGTGTTTGATTTTGCATATGTACGACACTGTTACAAGAGGCCTAACAAGAGATGGAAAAGTACGATAATTGGACGGAGAAGGGGAATATGTCATAAGAGAAAAGCAATATCACTAAATTAAAAGACACTTGAAGGCATTAGTTCACGTCTCCATTGCACATTTAGATTTTCTGCACATCATCTCCAGGGATGATTTAATACCGTAATAAGAGATTTACGGCTAATGAGTCATCAGGGACTCGCGTAGGCACAATTACAGCGCGCGCTCGTGTTCTCATTGCCACACTGAATTTTCAAAATTCCATTGTACCTATGTAATTATGTATAAACATCGCGACGTCGAGATTAATTATCATACAATCGCTATAAATGTACTATTCAATGTACATTGAAACTATATGCTTCGATAAGCGTTGTGATAAGCAGCTTTGAGGAATTAATTATTTTATAATCTCGTTACAGAATAAATTGCCAATATGAGATTTTAATAATTCTTTAATGAAGAATAATTTGTCGGACCGCATCGATATTATGCTTCTTCTATTTTTAATCCTTAATCGACACGCCTCTTTTGTTGTGAAATTATAAACACGTGTCACCGACTATCATTTTTTAAATATCTCTTATTCTAACATCTATATACATATAGTTTATTCGTCATCAGAAAGATAACGCGTAGATCATTAACAAATTATTTTCAACAAACACAAACAAATTTAATATCTCAAGACGAGAATGAATACCACACCTAATCAGCCTTATCGATCAAATTACAATTTTATCCATCGATATACGTTGGGCTTACGTTGTACTTTAGCTTTAGTATATATAATATATCGTCGCGCACGGTATTCAGACCACAACAACACGCTGCTAAAGATAGCCCCCATCCGCATCCTCCTTATATCCCTGCACCATAACTCAAACTCGCACAGACACACATACACACAACTCCTGGCTGTTTTCCTTTCATTTCGCCATACACACTCGAGAGTCTCGCCAAAGCGCGGCAACACTCGTAGATATTTGCATAGTCTCTCGCGCAAATCCGCGCTTCCTGAATAAATCACAGCACCTCCTCCACATAAGAGCTTGCCTCCTGTCTCCTCTCCTCCAGCAAAAAGAGCGACAGCTGCTCGCATTAGCGACACTTCTCTTCCTCTCCGAAAAACAAACGCTATCCTCTCTCTACACCGCCGCTACTGCAAAAACGATACTCTCCGCTGCGTTGCATGACGGCCGTAGCGTTTTTTTTCTTCTGCTCGCTGCTATATAATAAATGCACTTGGCGCATCTCGCGACGACTGGTAAGACCGCACGATGATGACGAATCGACACGCGCGCGCGGGCTTGGGAGCTGCGAGAGCGGATTATTAAGACGCGCGGCCGCGCGCTCGCCGCGGCCAGTAGTGCGAGCCGCCGCTGCGACGCTGCGTGTGCTTTCGTAATGAGGATCGAGTGCGCCGAGTGAGTGTGGAAATAAGAGAGCAGCGAGATGATCGGTGATTTCGCGCCGTTGGTACACTTCGGCCGGGGGCGAGCTGAGTAGTGGAGTAAGTCCCTGTCGGTGTGCGCCCGCGGAGCTGGCCGATTTTCTTTTCGGTGTGCGACAAGCCGAGCTGTGGTTTCCTGCGAGGTTTTTTTGAGAAGGTGAGTGAGTATCGAGAGGTTGGTTAATGAGTGGATTTAATTACGCGATTGGGCGGTTGATTACGAGTAGCGGTGATTGTTTTTGACGTTCGAGCTGTTGGATAACCGGTGAGAAATTTATTCATTAACTGCACTGTATCTTATATTCATTGAATATTTATTGATTGTTTATTTTATTAATGGTTTCTATTAATTGAAAGAAATTGGAAAAGGTTTATTATGCTTAATCAGCATTTGGATCACAACAAGTTCAAGATTTAAATAAAAAATTTTAGATATAAACTATTAATTCTGTTGGCAAACATTACATCTTTATTTTTTATACAGTTTCTCGTAGCATTTAATGTAAAATTTACCTAAGCCAATAATAGAAATTCTTCGTTGAACTTAAAATATACATGTTTTAATCATCTTTAAGTGTTTTTTTTTCAAGGTCTCCGGCCTGTTATAAAGATCAAGGTGGGCTCATTCTTTTCAGTCCCATCAGCTAAATTAAACGTAAAAAACTTCCTTTATAAATATATCACGATCAGATAACTTAGATTAACACACGAGCAATTGGTCTGGGGATTTAGTACACCTGTACTTTAAAAATTGGTGACCGTAGACTGATTTATTTCTAAAAATGAACGAGACCATTTGTTAAATGAATGGAGGGCGTAATTTGATGGCTCGCAAATGTAGCAGAAGCAATTCATCGTTACGTGAATAATTACGAGCTCCCGAGAATGAAAATTAAAACGCTCTTTTGATATCAGAATTGCGAAATTAGTTAAAATCAAGTTGTTTACTGAATTTTGTCATTTTAAAAGAATTTCAATTGTTTGAAAATACCTACAGTTATTTTCATAATGAACAATTCTCATTCTCATTACATTACTTGTTTACATCTTAATTTAAAAAGCTTTTAAAATATCCTATCAACCATATTGCTTTTTAGTTCACACTATCTTATTCATATCGCAATGGATTTGGGATGAGCAAAGTAATTCGTGTTGTCTTCACCGAATATTTTTTGTAAAAATATACTTTAAATTCAACCAATGCAATTCCTGCCTCATCTATCTATTATCACCCACCTATTAGCCTTCTTACTCTCAATCCACACCGTAAAGAAAAAACTTGAACTGAAAGCACCGCACTAATCACCCATCCCGTCACCATTCAAACAAACTCAATCACCGCGAAACTACCCTCAACCCCATCGTGCGCGCGCGCACTTCGAGCGTGTATAATATCCTCTTCTCTTTCTCTACAGACTTGCACGATGCTCTCGAAGAGCAGCATCGTCCTCGTGCTGCTGCTCATCCTCGCCGCTGTCGGGGTGACACAAGAGAACCGGAGACGCACGGCCCTGCACGCGCGCCGCCTCGGCAAGGATTACCGCCGGCTCAAGAAGCAGGAGGGGGCGGTCAAGCTCGTTGGCGGCGAACGTGGACCCTTTGAAGGTGAGCACTGAGAGAGAGAGCGTGAACGAGTGAGGGGGTTTGGTTTAGCGCGAGGGTCTTTAGGATTATCGGAGGGATGAGGAGGGGAAAGAGGGGCTTTTTGGAGCGGTGTGTGATTGGCCAATGCATTAGTGAAGCAGTTTTTTTGTTATAGCTACAGTGAAATGAGGTAGAAATGCTTTTATCCTAATATTTAAACATATTATATTCTTTATTTGTGGTTAGTAGTATTTCACTTTGTTCTGATAAATATTAGTTGAAAGAGATATTTTATTTCAAAGAAAACGAAAATCGTTTTCAATATGTACGATAATTACTTGATCCGCCAACTGATTATTGACCTTAATGAAATTGAATGCTGCTTTTTTAAATGAAGTGCCTTAAGTATGGTATTCAATTGCCTTTGATAAATATAAAACTTCAGATCAAAGAAGAGGCATGATTATAATAAGTGTGATATATAATACATTATACAAACTAATTGCTTTCCGCATGAATATAATATCGCAAAAAGATTGAAAATGTTTGAAACTACTATTATGAATATTTATATATTGCTATATTATTTGATCGGTTATCATTTAATTGTTAGATGTATTGAAGTTTTATATAAATATTTACAATATAGGCCGTGGATAAGGTCTGATATATTCTTTTATATTAACAACGATATATTTTTCAAATTTTCAGTAAATATTTATAAAGTGCTATTCCTAAAAATAATCATACTTCTGCGTCGAAATACTATATCACTGAAATAATATAAAAAATTTCAGGAATATAACGCGAAACAACACACAAAAAAAATATTTCTCCAATATTTTATTTTTCTGCAGAGAGTATTATTAAAATTTTTTTAATTTATCTTTTCATATAGATAGTTTTCTTTTATATACACACATACTACTATAAAGAATCTCATGTCACAGGTGCGATGTATTTCATTCAAAATTTTTTGCGGATATTTTTGACAGACGAAGAAACTTTCCACTGAAATACGTTTCTGCTTTTTAACGAATGCGTCAATCCGATAAAAAAACATTATCTATCACACATCCAGAACTCCGACATCTATACATATATTATATTTTCCATGAACCCTTTGCGTCCCGCGAAATTCTATTCGTATACAAAAGAAAATTCAGCACCGCATAATTCGCAATTCTTCGCGGGCCATTCTCGGCAAAGCTTTTATCTGTCCGTAAAAAAAGAAGTTATTATTCGACGAGCGTTGGTCATTAGACTAGATCAAGTGTGTACAATATGGCGGAAGATCCAAGCTCGCGCGCGACAGCCGGATAAAAAATTTACGACGCTTGCTCGCGCAGGGTATATGACATTATACTCTTGTTAGCGAAGATCCGGCATTAAGACGTCAGGCTTAATATGGCTGATCGTTGATAAGTCGTCGTCGTCTTCGAAGGAAAAAATTCAAGCTCCGGGCGCGCGCCATCATCAATCAAAATGCACGCGGGAGATTACGAAAACGCGCGCTCGTATTATCCTCTCTCTCTCTCTCTCTCTCCCTCCTTCGAATTTCCATTACGTCGTTGTAAGCCTTTCGGTTGAAACGTGATCTCTCGCGGCCGTTAAACTCGCACACGACGTAAAAAACAATTATCAGCTAGTTTTGGAATGGGACACGTGCGGGTGAGTGCAATATGAGTTCCATGAAATGTATCTTGTATGCAAAGTACACTCAATTACCGGGATAAATACGCCGCGATTTCGCGACGATTATACGCGGCGCGCCTCGTCGTTAAATCGTACCTCACGGGCGAGGCGCAGCAGCACACGTATTACAAGCTGTTTCGAATTTCTAGATCCCCTCCTATATATGTATACCTATACGTTTAATCAATCCGTTTATCTACACGAGCCCCGTGTACCCTGTAAAAGAAAGCCCGGATAATTCACGGCGATTAAGGTGGCTCTCGTGACCGAGTCGGGAAACTGGGTAACCGCTTGAAATTTTTACGGGTTGTGGATTTTGGAGGATTTTATCGGTACCCAAAATTCTAGGGGTTATTATTGATCAGCCTTTAGTTGAGAAAAGAACGAGGAAAAGAACTTGTGAAGTCCAGCCTGTTTTTTCTATATGAATTGTTTTTTCTATAAATAATAATACATGATGCGAGTTGTGATATGAGTGGCATATAATTAAGAATATTTAATTATAAATTAGGTTCTTTTGTCAGTTCTAAGCTATTAAAATTTTGTATTATCGGTAATAAGTCATTTGAATAGTACTTAATTGCGCATATCGTGACAGTTAATAAATAAGTTTTCAATATATAAATAACTAATTCATTTATTCAATATCTTCGAAAAAGACTGAAATGAACTTTTAGAATAATATTAAATTATTAAAGAAGCATATATTATGAAAATTACGAACACATAATGTCACACAACATTTTCAAAAAATATTATTCAATAATACTACGTTATGAAATTTATGCTCTCGTATTTTATGAATATTTATAAAATTTTTCTTAATTAAATTTTCTTCAATATTTACGGCACTGTCCATTATCCCCTCATTTCAAAACTATTCTGTACTTAAACATTTTTCAACGCCACCAACAAAACCAATTCGTACTCTTTTATTTCCTACGGTGACCACGTCAAACCCAATCCTACAATATCCCTCACCCTCCGCACAAAAAAGTCTCCCCCCTTTCTACCAATGCTCCGTCGTTTTCCCCGTTCCCGTGAAATCGCATTAGAGGGCAAAAATAGAGGCCGCTTTGATACTCCTCTCTCTCCCTCCCCTGGCAAAAAAGACGACAGACATGCACGCACAGACTTTGCGGTATACGCGCGCGCGTCGCTCCGGGCGGCTGGGTATCTGGAGTTTTTGAACTATAAGAGACTCTCGGTGTATACAGCGAATGCGAGAGCGAGAGAGTATAGAACTGCTCGCGCTCTTACGTAAGCCCCGGCCGATCGATCCGCCCCGCGGCATGCGCGCGCGTAGAGACAGCGCTGTAGTACGCCGCTGGCCCTTTTGCGCGCGCGCTTTTTCCGAAGATGCTGTCGAGCTAAACAAATTTGCAGGGGGAAAGAGGGAGAGATAGCGAGAGAGAGAGAGAGAGAGAGAGAGAGAGAGAGAGAGAGAGAGAGAGAGAGAGAGAGAGAGAGAGAGAGAGAGAGAGAGAGAGAGAGAGAGAGAGTGATAAGGGGGCTTGAAGGACGAGATCGATTGATTGCGCGGTCGTAGATCGTTTCTGACGTGCGGCGGTTTTTATTTATTTGTTTGTCGGAATTTGTAGGGGTGCGTTTGGACGGATGTCATTTTAGATGATTCGTAAGGTTTCAATTTATAGTTATATTTTAGTTTGTTATTTGTTAAGAATTTGAATCAAATTTGGTGTATGTTAACACTTATAGGGTGTACTCGAAAAGCGGCGCTTGAACAGTTAATAAGTGTATAACTGCACAGAGAAAAGTAGTAAAACTAGGAAAATGAACGATATCGATAATAACAAAACTATATTACAAAAGAATATCAAAGGTCTTTTCACTATTGTTATGTATTGTTGTTATTTACCGTTTCGCACTCCCTGTTGTGTAGAACTAAAATAATTACAAGAAATTTCGTAGAATTGAATTCTTTCGAAAATATATAAGTTGAAATGGGAAATTTATTTCGTAGGTAATAATGCTTTTTGACCTCCATAGCGTGAAAAATGAAACACAGTTTCTTCAAATAGAAATGAGAAATAAATTGAATTGCACATAATTACTTCACTTATTCCTCATCATAACTCAGCGATGGTATCTTTATAATAGACGAAAGGTTGAAATGTTGATTGAAGGAACTCAACGCTCTTTTCATTTCCTGAAAAAAGAAGTCGCTTGAATTTTCTTCGCCTTCAATATAGCGCTTCTTTTCTTATCAGAATCGTTGGATCGAAAAATTTAATAATAATAAATCGAAGAAAAACTTTGACGGGCCTTATCTCCTTACTTTTGTAGTAAATAATAGAAATAAAGTGATGTTTCCGCGTCAGTTGATGCCGGAGTTTGTCTTCTGTTTCGTTTTAAAATAACTTGTCGCGATAAAAAATTATACGGAGGAAAATTGGAAGATGAAAAAATTGAATAAAAGCGAAAAATTTCTTTGAAGTCACTTTCTTTTCTGAGTTCGTATAACTCAGTTATTGAAGAAATTTTTTTTTCCTTCAGCGACATCCTTTGCTGCGATACTCGAAATAACAGACACAAAGAAAGGTTGATTAGATTTCGTATTAATTGACTCGATGTGATTATGAGCAAATAACAGAGTTATGCGTTCGATACGCAATTTCGTCGAATTATTTTGATATATGCAAAAAGTATCGGAATTCCATCAAGTATATATAATGTTCAAGGGGAATAATTAAAAAATAATTAAATTAGTATTTTATGATTTCTAGCAACTATGCGCTATGAAATTGATGATTCTGCATTCTTTTATACAAAAAGTGTACTAATATTTTGCACACACGCGAACGAATTTTTCCTGATAAAATTACTGTAATTTTTTGTAATTCTTTACAAAAATGTTACAACATCAATTCATAACAAGAATTGCCTTCTCTATACAATTTTCCCCTCCAAGCCTTCATAATTTTATAGAAAATGAGAATACACCCCCGCGTCCAAACGACCTCCAATAACTCGCACTAAGAATGTTCCTCTCCCCAGCTAAACAGCGGAAGTGAACCCCGGTCATTATCGTTACACCCAGCAGCCCCAAAATCCTGCCAATTCCATTGACCCCTTTTCCTCCCCACTCTTCCCCTCTTTGCCTCTCTAGCTTCCAAAAAAGACTTCGCTAGCGAATCTTCCTACTCTACCGAAAACCGCGCCTACGTTTCCAAGAATTACTCAAGACACTCTGCGGTTCGTGCATGCACCTATACACAGGTACACACACACACACCTGCTCGCGAAGAATAGGTCGAAACTGCATATCGCGCGGCCCGATCGAGCGACGGCGTCGCGTGATGCGGTCGCGGCTGTGGCGGAGCTTATTGTGTAACGCCGATTAAAAAGGGGTCAGAGATTTGTGCCGCGCGGCATGTCGTGTAATACAGCGGCGGCCCCGAAAACGCGAGGCAGTGTATAGGACCGTTAAGCCCGTTCATAAATCGAGCGCGTTTTGTTTTTATAATCAGTTGCGGTAGATCGATCTATATTGATTAGTGATTGTGGGTTGGGCGCGTAGGTATTAATTTTTCACGTGGCCGGGTCGATCAAGGATTGAGAATGCCGGGTGTTTTGATTGAGATATTGATTGTCGGGATTGTCGTGGCGGACGGTAATCATTTGTCTCTTTAATAGGGCTAATTTATTGCGGGTAAATTTAGAATTGCAAATGTTGCGACATCGTGAGAAGTGCAATTAATCGGAGCAAGATTACGTGATTGAACTAATAACTTTCGAAGCTAATTAATTATTACTATATACTTTATTTTATAACGCACGTTTCCTTTATCTCTTGTATAGTACATTTGTATCGATTGTCCGACGGACGCGAGTGTGTGCGCACCCATACCACAGCGTCTTTGATTTCCGCAGATGTAAATAATAGACTGCATGGCGTGTGATGTAGTTTATGAGTGCAAGTGTACACAATTTGCTTCGAGTGTTTTCATTTCTTATATGCCTCGATACAACTCCTAGTTTACGGAAACAATAGGAAAGTACGACGAGTGAAAGAAAACAGTCCGCAAAGCCACCTGGAGAGTTTCTTTTGTTTTCATCACATACACCTATACACTTGTTTATATCCACATCGATTCGAAAACCATGAATTTTTCAATCATCGAAATTACACAACTACTTACCCTCTTGAAAAACTTTACGTTTTGGCCACTTGAAACTTGACCGCTATAAGCTATATGTATACACAAACTTATACGCAGCTGGAAAATACCAGGAGGCAGTCGAAGGGATGCATTTACTAAATGACTTACTTTCCGTCAAAATTCCTGCAGAATCGCCGTAAAATACCATTTACCAGCGTCGAAAAATGTCGGGCCGAAAGATTGAAACTTAAATTCGACGCATAAATCCACTTGAGCCCTACGGGCGAGCGAAGAAATAATAATTTTTGGCCAACTTTCTATATCCACAGGTAACGTGGAGATTCTACACAAGGGCAGATGGGGCAACGTCTGCGACGACGAGTGGGACGAGGCGGAGGCGCGGGTCGTCTGCCGTCAGCTCGGCTACGCGACGGCCTCGGCGCGGCCTACCGGCAACGGTTATTTCGGACAGGCAAGAAGTAAAGTTAAATTGCATATTACGACGCTCGCGCTCACCCTACGTCGACATGACGACGATGTTGCGAGCGAGAGAAGGGCGGAAATATAGGCCGCGTTTTATTGCACGCGCGCGCTGTGTTTGGTCTTTTTAAGGAGGTTGCGCGAGCGAGCGCGGGAATGCAGTTTCGCCGAGTCGTTATATAGCGGGCGGTTGTAATGAAACGAGGGAAGGAGGAGAGTGGGAGGATTTTTGAAATTCGCGGAAGTTCGAGGCGAGTGTTATGGGCAGGGAGGCACACGAGAGTTTCGTAAATACGGAGGGCTGTTATTGGCAGTTTCTTATTTTACGGCTGATATAGCTCTTCTTGGGAGATGCGTTTAATGTTTATTCATTGTTTCTTATTACATTGCGGATGGTATATGGGCGGAGTTGAGAGATGAGAATGGGAAACTTGAAATTCAACTGGGATAATAATAGCGGAAGTAAAATTTTATGTGGAGATTCGGAATGAAGTTCGCAACATCGGCAGTCAGAGAAGCGTATTTTCAAATCTAAGGCTTATTAATCTGTTTATTTATTTGACCTACTGTTATTTTTTATAGTAAAATATAGTTACCGCTTCATTTATGAAAAATCAAAAGAAATCTAATAGTTATATTCAACCTTTATTATTTGTATAAAAATTACGTCGAAAATAATATGTAAAATAATGTTACGAGTAGAAGAAAAAACAAAACATGGAAATTGATAACATGAAAGCTTTTTTTACATTTGCCACTTTTAAATTTGTTTATTTAATATCTCTCGTATATATTCAAGGACGGCTAAGGCTATTTTTTTATCTCTGAAAAGTGATACGTTTATTTTACAAATGTATTTCATCTTTTGCCATTAAAAAATTAATTTTTATTGTAAAATACTAGGAACAAATTTTAAAGCGAATATTATCAGAAAGTCAAATATTATTAATTATATTCTGTTTCTTTAAAAAAAAATTCTTACAATCCTACAATCAAAATCCCAACTCCACCATGATTCACACGCACCCAGGACGCTACTGGATGGACAACGTTCTCTGCGACGGCACAGAACGAGTCCTCTCCAAGTGTCGCTTCGACGGCTGGGGTCGCACAGACTGCCGCGACGGCGAGGCCGCGGGCGTCATTTGCCTCAACCCCAATCCCCGCAACGAAAGCAGCAGCAGCAGCAGCAGCAGCCTCTCGACCCTGAACCTCGTCGAGTTTCAGCATCGCAGCCGGATCCGCGAGTCGCACCCGAGAGGGATCGCCCTTCGGCTCTCCAGCGTGAGGCAAGGCCACGTCGAGATCAAACTTGGCGACGATGGTGAGTAGTATAGCAGTAGTAGCTGCAGCAAGTAGTATACTACTCTTTCTTTCTTTCTTCCTTCCTTTTTTTTCGAGGGAAAAGGGGAGAGATCGATCGGGCTCAGCGTATAAGCTGGCTTTTATGACACGGCGGCGAGAGCGAAAGTGAAAGGTCGATTCGAGGGTGACGATGTGAGTGGGTCGAAGGTTGTTGTGTGACGGCGAGACGAGCGGGTGGGGAAGGGCTCGACGCGAGCGGCGCTGGTAATCCGGGGGGAAGGTTGGGTATTTAGATTGCTGATTGTTCTGTTTTGTAATTGATTGGGAATTACGGGGGTGGATGGAGCTGGAGGTGAAGTGGCTGGATTGATAGGGATTATTATAAGGTTGCCAGAGGTGTTTGGAGAGACGCGTATATTCGGTTGTTTATTTTTAGCGGGGTTTGATAAAAATGTAAACAGGGGTTTTTTAGATGTAAAATACTCGAAAGATGGATGGATAACTTTATGTTCAAGTGATGTTCTTCTATATACTAAATTTGATTATCAAAATTATTTGAAATATAACGTGACAGATTATCCTATAACGAGATGCTTTTGTACACGAAATTGAGTTTCCAGTCTATCCATATATTTATGGGTTAATAGAATTAGGGGGAAAACAGCTGCTATCCATAGATTTAGTGATTAATTATTAACTATAGTTTATTGTTTAAAATAGCCTTAATGAAGTTTTCGATAATTTACCTACACGTTCGGTTAAATAAATTGCAAAAGTAATCTTTTTAACAAATAAGAAAAATTTTCTTTTAATATTTAAAATAATTTTTTTTCTATTCCATTTCATTGATTTTATCATTTAAAATATACTCCCTGTCATATCATTTAAACACGTCAAATCCCATGGAAAATACACAGTATAACATCACAAAGGGAGAGAGTGAGAGAGAGAGAGGCAAATCGGCGAGGTGCGCGCACCTGGGGCACACAGTCCGCCCGCGTAAGACGCTTTCGCCATTAAGGAATTGAGAGAGGCGGCACGAGAAAGGAAGCGAGAGCCACTAATGCGTATATACTTTCATGAAAATACGTGGATTTTTGCCGACGTATAGAGAGCCCCCGGTACTTTTTCCCGTAAAGAAGGGTTCACTTTGTTGGCTTATGGTTTGGCAAATGCTCGTCGTATTTTTCGTGGAAATCCTTTGAAGCCTTTGAAGTTCTTTGTGATATTTAAATGCACGATATTACAATTTGTAATGATTAAACGTGCATCAAAATACAAACAGTTGATAAATCTCTTAAATCTTTATCAATATTTATTCGAATTCATCAAAACTGTAAACATACTTTCGACCCAAATTAACATTTTCTCTACATATTATACATCAAAGAAACCCTACCGTTACCACTAAACGAAAAATCAGCGAAACCACATACACCCTTTCTTTACTTCCCTTACGCAAGAAACTAGACCACGTACGCTCCCGCTTAGCCTTATCTCATTTCTATTAGACGCGTCCCTAATCCAATAATAAATCCCAGAGTCGACGACCTCTCCCATTCTCACCGCGCTCGATTTTCAATACGGCCACTACTGCGCGCACGATTTCTTCTTCCATTTCACCTTACAGATTGGGGCGTCGTGTGCGGCGACGGTTGGTCCCTGCTGGAGGCGGCGGTGATCTGCCGGCAGCTGGGACTCGGCTTCGCGGCCCAGGCTTATCAGACGAGCTTTTTCGGACGCAGCAAGCTGCCCATGGCTGTGAGCGGGATCAAGTGCCACGGTGACGAGAGGAATCTCGCCGAGTGCCTGCACGACACTGTGCCCGATTGTCCTGGTGAGTCAGAGATTGACGATTGGATTTTTTTTTCGTGGATGGAAGGTTGTGGGATTTGTTGTTTTAACCCGTCGAATTTTTTACCAACTGCATCTACGGGGGATGTAAAAGAAGGGGAAATGTGTGTTTTTTTTACATGTAACGGTTTGGATGGTTGAGTACATAATTAGAAATAATATATATTCAAATTAGATGTTTATCAATTTACATCCGCGGTAGAGAACAAATAAAGCCAACTGGTTAGTTTGATTAGGCTACTTTATTTAATTGGCTAATATTAATCTGATGACAATTAAATTCATAACTATAAAGCTTCTATATTATTATCTTCTCACAAAGATTATGCAATACTATGTTAACTAAATAGTAGGAATTAAATGTGTAATATTTTTTTTTTTAATTTCTTATCTAAAGAATTTAATTTTTCGTAGTAAACCATTTTTAATTCATACGATGTTTAAAATTTGTGAAATTTAAAAATTATAGAGTATTTATAATAGATTACTGTACTCTTGGTTTCAATATAAACGATAAATTCCTTGTTACAAATTCTTGCATACCTCAAAATCGATATTACCAACTTTATAATTCACGCTGACTTTCGTCCTTTTCTAGAACGCATAAAGTAGAATCTCTAAAATAATCTCAAACAAAATCAACAATCTACATTATATTAATATTTGAAATGTTGCAATAATTATTGTAAATAAAATTATATAAATTAGCCTGCGCAGAATCTTGTTTTTAATAAAACTCATCATAATAATACTATTTCGAGCAAGCGACAGCGAGCGGGAATAATGTATCTAGTTTGAAATAATATCAAATATAAGACTTTAAACGTCATCACCACTTATTCCGTTACCTATGACATTTTCATATCTCAACGCCTTCTCTCCACCTCATCTGCAGAAATAATTAATCAACTGCAGATAACCATAGCCATTCGCGCTGCTCCCGCGGCAAACTTCCAACCTACCACCCCTTCCCCTCATTCCGAATTTACGCTCTGCAGCCATAACCTCCCTCTTCCCGAAAAAGTCATCCACTCTCACTGCGCCACCTCCTAAAACATGCACGACGTCGCGCAGGTGTCGGCGAGAACGTGGCCAGCGTGACGTGCGCGAGTCGCATAGCCGACCTCGTGTTCGACCATATCGAGCTCGAGCGCACTGCACACCTCGAAGACAGGCCGCTGCATTGGCTCCAGTGCGCGATGGAGGAGAACTGCGTCGCCTCGCAGGCTTACAAGGTGCAGAGGGAGTCCGAGCACTGGCGCTGGGAGAGCAGGAGGCTGCTGAGGTTCACAGCGAGGATACTGAATGCGGGCACCGCGGATTTCAGGCCGTCCGTGCCGAAGCACCTGTGGGAGTGGCATATGTGTCACATGTAGGTGGTTCGAGTAGTTTCTTTTTTATTAATTTAGTTTCGAAGGTATGAAAGGCAAGGGGACGGGAATAGTAGCGATGCTAATTTTGCCAAGTCTCGTTGGACGTTATCTTTGTTATTTATCTTAATTGCAGAAATGATAATGAAGTCGTGCAAACTCTGGCAGAGTTTGGCAAAATTGACAAAGTTTGACAAAGTTTTGTGAAATTAAAATTTCTTGCTGGGAAAGAAACTTAACAAGTTGAATAGTAATATGTTGCTTTTGTACGAAGAAAGCTTTATAATGAAATTTTAGAAACGTAAAGTTTTGTACATCTCAACATTTCTAAATAAATATAAGAAATGCAAATTATGAATAAACTAACTAAAATGATTCGATATTTCGTCTTTTGACTTATCCTCGTGTAAAGCAGTAACGCGCTAAAATATTTACATTCGACATTTCAATTCATTCGTTCAATATTAGCAGACAAATTTTCCAATTTACAAAGTTCCAGGAATTTTACGACAAATTTCGAAGCTGCACACCTGCATACGCGTGTATGTACTTCTCATAGGCCGTGATGCTGCCGTTATAACTGACGTATACTACTAACTAGTATCGTTGTACGGACTATGTGTTCGCTTTTTTATTTCACTTTTTTTTACGGCAAAAGGTCTAAACCCGTTGCGCTAGAGTTTGCAGTACGGGCGTTTGATTTCTTTTTTGATAAAAGAAACGAGAGTTTATATTGCAACGTTTGATGGTAAAATTGAAAAAAGATATTCAATGAAGTTACTGTTAAGAATCAATTTTTACTTAACAATGACTATATTATTTTACATTACGTTCAGATAAAAATGTTGGTATTATTTAATCGGATTTATTTTAAAAAAGAACCTTTCACAAATACGATTCACTTATCATAAATTTCATTATAAAGTGATTAAAAATTAACTATTCATTGAAATGTTGTCCCGTTGTTTAAGTGAGCTATTGAAATCTTTTTTTAAACACTTTCAGTAGAATATTTGAAAGGAAAGCTATGCCACTCGAACATCATTAAAATGCTTTAAAATTCCCATTCCCCACAGGCACTATCACTCGATGGAAGTCTTCGCCACGTTCGACATCATCGACTCGACCGGCAAGCGCGTAGCCGAGGGCCATAAGGCTTCATTCTGCCTAGAGGACAACCAGTGTCTCTTCGGCGTCCAACCCAAGTGAGTAACACCTCCACCCCCTCAAAAATCTCTTCTACCTCAACCTCACCAACATAAATTCCCCATACCCGTGCGCACGTCCAGTGCAAACAAACGCGAGGCCATCAACATTTACGAGGCAACTCTGAGCGCAGGTACAGGTGCGCGAATTACGGCGACCAGGGGATTTCCGTGAACTGCAGCGATATTTACAGGTACAACATCGACTGCCAGTGGGTCGACATTTCGGAGCTGGCGCCCGGCTCGTATACCCTCAAGGTACGTGTCCGTGTGTACGGATAATTCTCTTTGCTCTGCTATATATACCGCTTGCTGCTGTTTCTGGCGCATTAACATTTTCTCGTCGATTTATTCCGCAAGAGCGGCGCGTTGTAATAGGGGAGGCGAACGCCCGTATGGAGCGATTAATTCCGCCTCTGCAGTGCATGTTTGGGTTTTGTGGAGCTCTGTAATGAGCGGATCGCTTTGCCGCTTCGTAATTGGTGCAGCGCTGCTAATGGTATTTCTGGCTTTTTCCGGTAACGATTTCATTAGGGAATTTCGCGTAACGTAAGGTCACTTGCTATTTAAAAACTAGAAAATTGTTTTGCTTTCTTAGGTTGCTTTCATGCCAGAGAGCTTGCGCTTTACTTAAACCGGAGCAAGAGAAAATTAAAATTATTCTCCCTTCCGCGACTGAAATAACTTGTTTCAAAAGTTTCGGAATGATGGCAAAAAAAAATTTTCACTCTCGAGAAACGTCTCGAAGTTGGCGAAGTGCATTTTGAGTAAAGTGCCCCCCCTTCAACGCTTCTGTCTTTATGTACTTTATAAAATATGAATTTGCAGATGTAAAATTTTGAGACCGCAGTAGTAAAGAAAAATATAAAAAGAAATGATGAAAGAAATTTTGATATTTATTATGCTGAATATTTATTAGCTTGGTAAACAAATAAAAGTGTGGTTTTTTCAGCGATCCGTTGTAAAAATTTACACGTGACTCGCTTGACAGTTTGCACGAGTCTTGTACTGGTGCACTCTTACACAGGCCACAGTTTGGGATCTATAAAAAGTAATAAAAAAAGGACTTTTAAGGTTACACAGGTGTCAACTAAACTATAATTACTTCACTATACAATATCCCCCATTTCAGATTCCTCACATTTACCACATAAAGATTCTCGACAGATACAAAATTCAATTTCCGCCTAAAAATCAATACCTTTTAAACTCGTCCATTCACACCCCCTCAAAACGACCCAAATATTCCCACAACAGCAACAACACCGTTTCGTATCACGTACGACGCAGCCCGCGTGTACCATTACCACGCGCGGTATACATATCTGTATAATAATGTCTTTAGCGTGCGTCCGCGCTCTGCTATCACTAGCCCATGAGCACGTTTATGCACCGGTCCGTTTTCTGAGCATAAACAAGGTCACCACCACTGCCCATAGCCAATTGCGGAATATATATATTGCATGCGCCATGTCAACAGCCGTCCACATATTTGCAAACACGTGCATATATGCATACATACACCGATACCTTTGCATGAATTTTGAATGGTCGCAGGAAAGAACTAGAATGATTGAAACATTCAGGCGACGTCACCTTAGGACGATGGGTCTGATAAATTTAAATTGTTGCTTGAATAAGGAACTACGCGCCGCTGTCTAAACACCTACGACAATCCCCGAATCCCCGGCGGCGGCTGCACCATGCATAAACAATCAGAGGGGGAGAAAATACACAGACACATACACGTGGCATTAATTTTTCCGCGGCGCGCAGCGAATTGCCTCTTCTCAATTCCATTCGGTCTGGATTTTCTCTCCGCCTGCTTCTTCTCCTTCTTCTTATTCCTCGCTCTGCTACGTGCGCGCGACGGGCCAATTTGCTTTGATTAGATTCGACGCGCGGCTAGGGAGGGAAGACAATCCTCGCGAGAGCCATTTCGCTTCAATATTTGACTGTCCTCCGTATGAGTGTGTGTCTCGCTATTAATTACTTTTTACATGAGGGGGAGGAGTAAGCTGTATAGTAGGTTTGTATTAGAAAATCGTCGGTTAGTGTGTGTATTGTATTAGTATAGGAGTTTCAATGATATCGATTACCATAGGTGATATATAATTATAGGTGGATATGTTTAATAATACGCTTTTGAAATCCCAGAGTGTCAGGGTAGTAATGGATATAGTTGCTTCTGTCATCCGAGAAACGCCCAATGTTGGGTAAATATGGTTTCGTTTGGTCGGTGTTTTATTAAATATTGATACTTTGAATTATACTTAATATTAATCAGATGATCATTTCAGTTATGGCGTGTGATAAAGTAAATGGATTGTTCTTAAAATGCAGTGTATTAATATAGTGAAACCGATTCTATCATTTTTATTATACTCTACCGACCTTATTGCAACATAACTATTTATAAAATTCGTGTGACGCATGAACATAAAAAGGTCAGTAAACCAATCTCACCTTAACCTCTGCGAGTTTGCTGCCCCCTACTATCGTATTTTATTCAATTTTATAGATCAAAGCACCTTCCTCTTGACGCAAGCAGCGTCTTCTGCAATTCAAGTAGTTCCTTCACCTCTCACCGCCGATAAAACATTCACCTGTGCGTCACCCCGGTTCCTCAATAAATTACAAAATAAATTGCCGTGAATTATTGTCTTCTTCACTCCGTTTATTATACCAACAATGAAATTTTCTCTCTTCGATAAACTACAGCAGCAGCGAGTAATAAACATATACATTGAAACGATGATGATGCGATACGCGTGAGCATTGGGAGGCGACCTCAATCAATATCAACCCTCCACGCGCACAACGAGACGCACATCTCGTGCTCCTTGCAAAATAATTCACCAATTATTACCGCCCGATAAAACAGATTAACATCCGGCGCGATCCTGTGCATAATTAACGCAATTTCACAGAACCCCTGTGTGTGTGTGTGTGTGTGTGTGTGTGTGTGTGTGTGTGTGTGTGTGTGTGCCTGCGCCCCATCAGATGCACGCGCGCTCGAAAAAAAAACAAAAGGTAGCGCTTTGCAAGTTCGCTACACGCGGTCCGTTAATAACTCGGTGCAGTGCAGCGCGCAACTCCTATCCGAGTGCAGACTACTGGGTATATTTAGTTGGACAGCTAAATTTGTGGTAAGAAGCTTTTTCAGATAATTCGGATGGAAAATTAGTATATTTTTGGATGGCTAAAAATATCGGGCATGGTTTCAGAATAATAATGATAGCATGTTCGATATTTTATAGATTTATCGTTATATAAAGCAAAATATGTTATGATAAATGAAGATGAGTAATAAAAATTATACGTAAAATTACATAATAACGTTGATGAGAGAAGAATAAAGGTGTGTACTATAGTCACTTACTGTTATTCACTTGATACTGATATAGAACTTCACGGAAGTGGCTTTTAATTAATTAGCTGTCCGTGCAGCTATAAGAATAATTGGATAGTTTGTTTTATTAGGTTTGCTAGTAGTCAGAACCTTTTAAAGTGAATAGCTATATAATAAAATGAAACTATATCTTTTTTTTTAAACAATCAAGATGATACATAACAAGTAAACATGTTCCCACTATAACTGCTATCATTTAAAAACTAGTATACATTATGTTCTTTTCAAACATCAATATTTACACAATACTGCAATAATATTGCAACAATATTGTCGCCATATTTTAAGAATATTATTACAATATTGTATACATAGAAGTTGAGTAAGAGAATCTAAGAAATAAATGATAAAACGGCAATCATGTCTCGTGATAATGATAATTGCTTAAATGTTGTATAAAGTTTAACAGATTAGTTCCGACTAATGTGCTACGAAAATCGCTCAATTTTATTAAATTATAAAATACAATCAAGAACATTTATAATTTTAATTCTTTGTAATTATTGCTGATATCGGACTGAATGTAAAATGTATTATTGAAAAAAAGCTTTAGAAATTTACCGCTTTGTAATAATTATCGGAAAATTCAGAAACCATATAAGGGTCACATCGAATTAAACCAGTTAATTGATACAATATTTACATACAATAGTGCCCATAATTAACCTACACTACCAGAGATTGAACGCTTACAAGTTTGACCCTTCCCACGCATTACACACCTCATGCACCAACAATCTGCTTCCACTAATCACTCCAAGTTTGCGCATTACAATACCCTCTCTAAAAATCATCCCTCCTAAAGCTTTCTAATAAACTACCCGCACTCGCCACAGCCACTGCACATATACGCGCGCATGCACATGCATACATACTGCTCTATAGACAGCGAAGCCGATAATTAACGGGGCATTTCGCGCGCAGGTCGCCGTGAATCCGGAGCTGAAGGTGGGGGAGATGTCGTTCGACAACAACGCCGCCACGTGCAAGCTACTTTACGCCGAGACGCATGCACGGGTCCACGGCTGCGTTATGGGTCGGCCTTAATGGACACCGAAGCTCTGCAGCAGGACCACCAGAGAGAGAGAGAGAGAGAGAGATTCGATTGGGAATGCCATTAACGAGGGCCTTTGTGTTTCCTCGCTGTGTGTGTAGCTTATGCGCTGCTTGCCTGTACACTGGTACTTTGACTTTTCGATGTCTTGGGGTATGTATAAGGTGGAGTGGAGTGGAGAGGAGAGTGTATTATTGGGAGAAGAGGCAGTTTTCGAGTTATGAGGCGGGCTTTGCGGAGAGTTTGGGAAGAGGAGTTTTGCGAAGATTTTCAGGAGGTAAGAGAGGAAGTAAGAAGAAAGGGATTAAGGAGCGCTTTTTGTATTATATTTTGTAAGAAATTTGTATTCAAGAGAGACGCTGTGAACGTTCCAGTTATGGGCGAGGAACCTGCTATTGATCATTTCTGTTTTGAAATTCTTATTTTTCGTAATTTATACACCAAAGAAAATTTAATCCAAATAGAAAATTGTTTTTTATAAAATATATTTGTATGAAAACGTGATTGTGTTAATTAAGAACCATTCATAATCCATAAACGTTTTAAATAATATAAATAGCGACTATATATTATATATCTTTTAAAGTTTAACGAGGCCAACAATGTTGACTCTATTGTAATTCAGAACTTCATTACAGTATTACAGAATTTATAATGATAAATTTATCACATAATTATAAAGTTACAATGAAGATAAAACAGAAGTTTCAAAAGCGATGCTATCGCCGAGAGATTAATTAACGAAATAAAGATATAATCGTCGCTCGACCTCGTCAGCAACAATTCACCGACAATGTGTAAATTTACGCTCACGGTCAATGTTATATTAAATGTAATTATTTATTGTCACTTCTGCATGCTTAATTACATACTGTATATCGAAAATATATGTAATTTTCGACCTAGCGTATCATGTACTTATACACCTTCCAAGAAACCAGCACTTCTACTTTTATAAATAAACTATTCCCAAAAAAGGAGCCTAATACATACATATATATTGCCACTTTATTCTCCCCTACATACCATTTGACGGCTGTATCACCGCACCGCACGAAATACTCCGAGTGTCATTCACCGTGAAATCATCCGAGAATTTCGACAAACGCGTCCCAGCTCATCGCGGACATATATCCAAATCTAATATCATCAAACTAAACGAGCATCAACCGCGCGCAATGCACACCGATGGCCCTACATTCGGCATATAGCGCTCGTAATTAGCCCGTCGAGAGAGACCTGTGGCCTGTCCCAAAATTCACATATACACATATGAGTCGCGCATTGCCGCAGAACTGCCGCGTACAACGGTGAGAAAAAGCAGCCATCTAGCTGTTATTACCGCGTATTGTACGCGGAGGTATGAACGCGTATACACTAACGTGTAGGTACGTACGTACGCACAGTGTAATGGGACACGGAGCGCGCGCATAATGCCTCGCAGCCATGCGACGTTACCAGTATTAATATCGGGTACCTATATGCGCTGCGTGTGTGCATGCGTAAATGCATAATAATGGTATGAGTAATGGGGTGGCGTTCTTGCAGAGAGCCGAGCTGCTTGCTCTCTCTCTCTCTCTCTCTCTCTCTCTCTCTCTCTCTCTCTCTCTCTCTCCCTCTCTGTGACCGATACAAATTGCTTTGTCAGTGGCGTTATCCTCTAGGGCTTCGAGCTCGCGAGCTGTTTTAGTATAGGTAGGTAGAGACTGAGAGGAAGCGAATGCTTAATCATTTGGAATACGTGATTATATTACGTTTTTGCCGAGACGTGCAAGTTCCGTGATACATTAATTATAGGGGGACAGCAATTAGGTTAAGAAAGTCGAATCACTATATGTTTAACATTTATAAATGTATAAATATTGGAAATTATCAGATCTTCGATTAACTATATACCTGGAGATTTTCTCGCGCGTAAGTTTCCACTCGATCGCATTGGGATTTCGCTCGCTCGTTATACTTTTGAAAGCGAAAAACTCAATTGATTTCCGAAGGTCTTAAAAAATTACGTCTAAAGAAGAGAAGCTCCGGTAGTATTTAATCTCCGGAAATTTCTCGGCTCTCGGACTTTAAGAACGTTTTTGCATCGTGCGAGTTTTTAACTAAAAAATTTACCGAAACTTAAAGTAGTTGAAACTTTACCTCTCTCTCTCTCTCTCTCCTCTATCTCTCTACCGAGAAATCTGAACAAACTGTAGCGAAACTTAAATACGCAGGAAAAAAGCAACCAACACGCGATCCGCGCATATTAATTAACTTTCAAACTTCAAAACCCTCTGAATTTCCAAGATTAAGCGTCCATCCTTTTTTCTCTCCACCGTCAACAGCGTCTTAATTTTTCGCTCAAACCTACTCGTTAACTCGATTATACCCCCACCGCGTAGCCGTGGTTTTTCCTTGAAATGCACACAACTACCAACTCTTTCCCTTGCGAGCAACCTTTAGAAAGGAAAAAAGAACAGCAGCAGCGAAAAGAAGAAAATCTCAGCGAAGCAATTGCGCAACCGCGCTATAATTTCTTTCTCCTCGACATTCCACCGTGTCACGGATATACACGCGCGAGTTCATCAGCT
>JAPYZO010001977.1:0-11436 GCA_030522905.1 Torymus flavipes
CTCCTTCTCTCTCTCTCTCTCTAAGTGGCGCAAGCTTCAGCCCTTCCTACCGTCCCAGCGAATGGCTGCACAATTCAACGTGACTAAAGGCGTAATTCGTTTAAGACGCTCTCTTTCTCTCTCGCTCTCTCGTGAGGAAAAGCTAGGACAGAGGTGGCTATACGGCTTCGTCGACTACTCGCTGCTCTAATGCCAGTGGCGGCCGAGTGCGCGAGCGGACAAGCGAGCGATTTTTTTCTCGCGTCTCTCGCGCGCACTATGCGACGTTCCAGCTGGAGGCACGCCAGGAGTGAGGGCGACGAATGGAGCTAGGGTACGGCGCGAGGGCCAAGAGGTGCTGCTGGGGATCGGCCTGCACGGGCCTCGAGATCGTCGGCGTCCTCGTGCTCACCGGCTATTATATCTATCTCATAACTCAGTGAGAGATAGAGAGGAAGAAGAAGAGATAAAAAGGTAGTAGTGGTGGGTGAAAATACCGAGTGTGGAATTGAGCAAAGGTGGTGGCAGTGGGTATGCGAGGAATAAAAAAAGTGCTGAGATGTGTGTCAAAGCCTTGAAATGCGGCTTGACATCTACGTTCTTTACGGGAAATAAAAAAGTTGGTGTGCGCGCCGTTGTTGTTTCCGCTTTTACGTAACGTAAAGCCCGACTGCTGGAGCAGAAGACGATTATCGATAGCTGTTTAGCTTCAGTTATTTCCATTTCAGTTTTCTTTATAGAAGCGTTCGCATCTCAGTTACTAAAGAATAAAAATGCCTTGAGAAGTCCTCTTGCTTTAAAATCTTCGCAGGTTTAGGAAAGTTAATCAAGTAAAAAGTAAGCTTCTTAAAATACATTACGTAAAAATGAAAATTCTATTTCTCTTTCTTAAAAATAGAGAGAGGACTTTTCATCACGAAGGCGAACATTTTCGTTACCGTAGATCGTCAATAGATTCTTGTATAATTTTAGATTTTCGGCATAGAAAATTCATTAGCAAAACGCAGGAATATTCGCGAACTGGCTGATGTAAGTAATTGTTAGAAAACGATTTAAATTTATATTTCAATTTGATATTTTTGACTACTGTAAAACGTAATTTTTGATAAACTAGTTAGGACATTCTGTTAGAAGCAATACTTATACAATTAGTCAATTATTTAATATACCAGGGATATCTCTCTGCGACCAAACTCTCCCCATTTCTCGTTAAGATATTATACAGAGGCTCACAAACTCACACCACTAACGGCCAAATTCTTCCAACTCCTATAATTAACCCCAGTACCAATCTACCCGTACAGTGCCGCAACCACCATGACGAGAGGCATCGTGCGCTGACGCAAAGCCACGGGTGCCCGGGCTAGTGGATATAGCAGTGTGTATGTGTGCGGGTGTATGGCGCGTCTCCTCCTGGATATCGACTAAACAGGCGCCTCTGGCTTTCCCGTTCCGTTGGGCACGATAGCGCAGAATTCCGCTGCCGTTGCTCCTGCTGCTCCCGTATTCGCCGGAAACATGAGGCTCGCCGTGTTCCTGGTGGCGCAATGCGCCCTCGCCGGTGTCGTTCTGGCTATGGAGGATCTGGTGTGTCTGAAGAATCACTCGGTGCTGGAAACCTCGGGTGACGCCGTCTTGTCAGGTGAGTTGAGAGCTTTAGAGAGAATTCTGGAATAGGTTTGGATGCAGTGACCAGCTTATTGACGCAAGAAGATAATTTATTTTCTGATTAATGTGTTAGAAGGGAAATTAGGGCTTTTTTAGACGAGTTATTTTATTTTTATATATTCAAGCTTGCTGACATGGTCGTCTGAACAATGTCAAAAGAAAGCTGCTGACGGGCATGAGTGGCAGAAAGAGAATCAAAAGATAGAATATTCGATTTTCTGTGTATCTCCCAGAAGGATAAATATTATTGTAGTATCATAAATTGTGGTTTATTAAACTGGAGAAAAAATAAATTGATTTGAAAAAGAGATTATTTCAATTATGAGTGATGTTTTATATAGAAAATAAAAAGAGTTGCCTTTTGGAAAATAATTGGAAAAGCGTAATTTAATGGATAATGCTGGCAAATAAAATGTTCATTAAAAGAAGTTTTTTCCAAAAAAATATTTTGTCTACTTGCATCTGAACAAACCCATAAAAATTAATTACAACCGAAAGCATTTCCTCAATGTCATAAAACCCTACATGCATATAGACAATATAAATGTCATTATTATATTAATATAATAAACCTTTCCAATGCAGTTTTCATAGACACGGACTACGGGCCCGAGTGCAACATATCATCACCGAAGAGCGTTCAAGAACTGGCGACGGCCCTGTTCGTCGCGCAGAACCTGAACAAATGGGAGTACGTGCCGGGCGTGACGATAGGTAAATGCAGCTGCTATAATAAAGAGCGTCAAACTTCTCCATTACTATATCGCGCGCGTACAGAGTCACGCTGCGCTGCATATGGGCGGGCGTTATGAAAATGTAACTGCTGCATATTTGCACAGCGCGTTACATGCGGTCAAACTGACGCGTATGCACGCGCGCTCTCATTTGCCACGCGCGTTTATTGTTACAGCGGACTATAAAGTTGGGGGGCTATATAGTGCGTTTACTAAAACTCGCTGAATCGCTGTTCAGTTAGCTGTGGGGCTACGTGCACGAACTTATTTCTTTGTTTAGTATGCGCGGTATGTGGAATATGGTAGGTGGGGTACTTGCTGGACGTTGTTAAATTTAGATGGTGAAGAGAGAGAATTAAATTACTTTCGCTATGTCGTATAGTAATGTTTGACGATGTGTTATGGGAGATTTGTAACTTAATAACGTCAACAGTATGTGAATTGTAAAATATTAATGCTTACCGAAATATTTCGAATTCTCTCTTACCCTTTGCAGTTTTATTTTGACTAATCATTTCATATTTTCAAATAATGAAACTAAAGATTGGATTCCATATTCTTAGGGCTAAAAAGTTATTAAAAAGATATCTTTCGATAAGATTGGCTTTTAGACCGACTTAATGTTAGGCATACTGTGAAAAAAAAAACAGTCTCAATCTTGGTTAAACTCAAAATTGCTACAGATATTAAATATGTTCCGCGTGCACTTTGAAACTTTTTTACAAAAGCTTTGCACCACCGACTTCCACACGCCGTAGTAGCATTTTCATAACGCGCCAAACCTTCAATTTTCCATCAGCCACCGTTGACTAACCAACCCCCCAAACTAAAAACTCCCGCTAACGGCCATCAAACTCTCCTCAGGACTTCGCCTCTACGACACGTGCAACGACCGCGTGTCGGTTTACAAGCAGGCGCTGATCTCCGCGGTGGAGATGGACTGCTCGGCACACTACGACCTCGGAATCCTGGCACCGGACCGTTACGTCGAGGTGTTGGAACCATTACGCAGCCTCGATGTCCTGCCAGTACACACGTACGCACCACCGAACCTCACAATACCCCTCATTGACGCCCTTGTGGATTTCGTCGCGTCCAAGTACTCGACTGTCGATTTGCTGCTGACGGGGTCGAGGTCAGTGCTGGACAGATTTTTGAATGTTAGCAAGGAGGCTGGAGTGTGTGTGAAAACTGATAAGGAGCTGGAGGATCCGTTCCTGGGCGATGGGAATGCGACTGTTGTGGTGGCTTTGGGGGATTTCGACGATGTCAGTGCGTGGCTGGACGATCAGGAGGAGTACGGAGAGGACGACGAGAAGAGGGTGTGGATTGTGTTGCCGCTCGATAACTCGTATGTCGATGGTATGTTAAACTTGACGCTTGGTTTTGAAGTATTATGCTTTTAATTGTCAACATTGAAATGTTTTTATTTGGGATTAATTAGGTAACTAGTAGATAATAGCAATTAAAATTTTAGTTGGGCGGAAATTCAGGAAACTTTAATACCTTTTAAACCAAGTGTTGGTATTTGCCAGAGTCAATTTAATAGTTAATTTTTAAAAATTTTGTAAGTATTTATAATTTGACCAAAATTCCCAATATTGAAATATTGGCAAGAAAATTAACAAGATTTTACTCGATTGGAATTTCTAACTTTCTGATTTTCAATTAGCCTAAAGGTAATTTATCGCGGTAACGTTACATTGTCGTATATTACTATGACGCTGATTAATTTTAGCGCTGCAAAATTTAATCCTCATAGTTTGCAACTTTTTATGTATACATGCACAAGAAGGATTGTTACAACAATGTGGGAGTTACTTTATCTCACACATATTAGCTCGAAATTCACGCAGGAACTTTTGGAATTCATACAAGCTTGTTACATTGTTCGCCGGGGCAAACCCTGTTTGCACTTGCCTAAAAAGTGTAACTTCGTTTCCAGTTTGTCTTGGCCCCATAATTGTTGGCTTGTTGACGCGAATAATGCAATAGGGACAGACACGTACTAGAAATCAAATTAAAATTAAACCCGGTAGTTTGCATATCGTTAAAGTAATTTTAACTATCGTAACTCGTAAACTTAAAGTGGTGATTAAAGTAACGGTTGAACTGCACATGGTACAGTAATTCGCCTGTCGAGTTTTAATAGCGTCAACTATATTTTTGAAATGTAACAAAATTTATTTACTTCCGAATCAAAGATAAGCGCTAAGTCTGTCACAAATTTTGCACCCCTATGTATATTATACACAGAGAATTGATAATGAAGTTCTGAAACCGCAATACACCACATATCTTTCACGCAACAACGCCTCCTAAAGTACAATCGCACGCAATCCTAATTAAGATCTAGTTCTTCCACATTGAAACAACGTAGTTTCTCTCTACCCCTCTCTATATTTCTCTCTTCTCCTGCCTACCCCCGACCGAAATTAGTACATTTAATTAATAAACAGGCGTGTTTTCGCCGCGACGCTGGAGCGAAATTGAATTTGCCCTCCCCATCCGCGCGCATCAGGCCTCTATTGCGTTCTCCCTCTCCCTCTCTCTCTCTCTTTCTCTCTCTCTCTTTCCCTCGCGTGCTTTGGCGCACGCTTTCACTCACTCACCTTCCGCGCTGTTGCACTGTCAGAAACTGTGATTTTGCGGCGCTCATCCCTCTCCGTTCGCCGTGTGCATAATACATGTTCATTTGTATAATCACGTTGTTTGCATATTTAAACCAAGCGCGACGTTATTTGGGGGCAGCTGGAGTGCTCGTGGTGTGCGCTGGCGCGTTCGTTGGTTTTCGGTTTTGGGGGGTCTCGTGTTATTTGCAACTGGGTGGCTAATTAAATTAGGCGGTGTGGGGTTCTTTTGGTATTTTTGGTGGTGGTGGATTTCTGGTGTAATTAAGTTGAATTGTTCCTTTTTATATATATAGTTGCTTATTAGCTAAATTGGCTTTTAGTAGCTTATAGAATTACATGTTACTTGAAAAGCGTAACAACGTATTACAAGATAAGTGACATTTCCCGATGTAATTATGTAAATTTCCATTTTCCACGATATTTTTACTCTCAGTTTCTACCTTGGTGTCTCACAAGAAACAGCGACAAACGAGATTTTTCGAAATCTGACGTCTAATAACATTACCATTACGAACCATAGCTTTTTCTTCCTCAATATTTCTTGTCTCATTTTTAAAAAGTATTTCTTAACTTCCATACTATTAAAACCGAAGTTTCGCAATTATTTAATCAATCTACGCATTATACGTCATTATTCTCATTGTCGAACAATACAATACTACCCCGAATTCTCCCCACATTCCAACCGCCTCGCTAACCTACTTACCAACTTATACGCCACCTCGCAGAGTTACTCCCGGAAGGCTCTTACATCATCAAGCCGGAGCAGTTCCTCCTCGACCTCGGCCAGGATTTCGACAGCACGGATCTCTCCCAAATACCTGCCAACACCCTTCTACGCTCGCCTCACCTTCTGAGCGTTGGCAAAGCTATCGTCGAGATAGCTCGTGTGCTGCAGGAGCTTCAGGCGAAGAGCTGTCCCAACGGCACGCCCGGTTGCATCCTGCCACGCTTCGAGACGCCCGACGACGGGCGCAAACCCATGAGCAATGCTGATCTCTACGAGGCGCTGCGTGTGCCTGCCAAGGCCCACTCGACCAGGTATGTCGAGTGGCAAGAGAGTGTGGCAGAGAGAGAGGCTATTGCGAATTTCGAGAGGGAGGAGGTTAAATTATTATTCATGGGGAAGGGGAGTTTGTTTGGTTTGGTTTGACGGGGAGATTGTTGTGGTGCGGTGGTCAATGGCGGAGTAAGGGAATCAGTGAGCGAGGTGGAAATGGGGTCGACGGAGGAACTAATTTTAGTTTGAAGAGTGATTTCTCAGAATGAAAGCTTTGGTTGCGTATAACCGTTCGGTATTACTGCTTCGGAATATTAACTAAATTCTATGTATATGTATATATTATCCATATTAATACGTTGAATATTACGGATATAATAAGTCTAAAATTTGATATGATATTATTTGTCATCCTCATTAAGGAAATTTTATACGGACGTGCAGATTCCTGCATTGATTTTTTTCTTTATATTCCTCTTTTCTTTTATTTTTTAGTACTTTGATATTCGTCCGTCGTTTTTAACGATCTAAAAAATATTGGATAATAAAAACAGTATAAGATGAAACACAAGTTTTAGATTACAGAAAATATATCAGATAACCAATAAATATGTAATATTATACGCAAACTTCGATAGCCCCTTAAAACAAGATTAATTATACAACAAATAATTCGATACGTCCTTACCTCCCTAAATGAACAATCTTGCTAACTACCTGCCTCATCCGCCAACAAATTGATCGATCGACCCTTTATCTCGATACCTCTTCACCAGAGCCTCTCAAAAAATCGTTATCAGCGCTCCACCTCAACAATCTCCTCTCTTCAAGTACACACTTTACCAGCCAATCTCTCTCTCTCTCAGGTACGTGGTATCGCGGAAAGTCGATGGCGCCCTAACGGAGCAGCAGGCGTACAAGATCGACGCTACGAGCGCGCGGTTCCGCGTGATGGCCGAGCGGGAACAACCTCCCCACCCGAAACTCTGTGTGAAGAAGCTCGCGAAGAATTGCCAGAAGTGCTTCAACTTTCAAGTACAAGAGCACGACGATGACGGGGACGACGACGATGATGGGGAACTTGGCACACTGAAGCCGTACGTGTGGGTACCGATATTCCTGACAATAGTGGCGTGCGGTACGCTCGCCTGCCTTGTAGTACTGGCGTTCATCTCATACCGGTACTTTGTGGAGGACATACTCGACGGTAATCCCGCGCTGACAGTGGTCCTGATCCTCGCAACGATACTCATGCTGCAGAGCATCGTGCCTTTTTGTTTGGAGGACAAGACCATGGGCGCGGAGCATCTGAATTCGAGGAAGATCTTCGTGTCGTCGCTGGCGTTTGGTGTCGCCTTCTCCGTCATGCTCACGCGCTCGTTGTTCCTCGCCTTTTCCACCGGTGGAGTGTTCCACACGCAGCATATCAACGGATACCTCCAGGGACTGATGCTGTTCTTCATGGCTGGTGTGGAGGTCGCTATAGCGTCGATGTATTTTGTACTGAGCACTAGCGACTCGGCCAAGGTCATGCGGAGCCCCATGTACATCGCGTTACTGGGTGAGTTGGATTTGCGTATTGTTGCGGTACTATAGTAATTTTAATAATTAATACGTGATTGAAGTGGTATTAGAATGCGATTGAAATTCATTATCCGATCTAATTCCGAGTAGTAATGAGCGCGACAATGTCTCCGGCAACTATATGAAAATTTAATATTTTAGCGGTACGGAGAAAAGACATCTGCTTATACACTGAAAACCATTAGTAGAATTAAACTTTATTATTTGATGAAAAGCAGCGTTGATGTGCACAAGTTAATTGTGCTAAAGTCGGGGAGCGTGTTTAAAAACTAAGTTGGTCATTAAATGAAAGAAATTCGAAGCCGTTTTTCAAGTAACTTTGTCATAGTAAACGAATCCAAGTCAAAAATACGTTTGTTTTATTTTCGTATTGAACCAAATTTAAGGTTTATTTACAGATATTTTTTCGATAATAGTATTGCAAGTTTTGATTTTTTACCTTATAGTGTTGAATTGTCGAAAAAATGAATAACGATTGTCTTTGCTTTCGAAGAATAACTCTGCCATTACCTTGTCTCTCTTTCCAGGCTACGACATCTTCCTGCTTGCCCTGTTCTTCGTCACCTGCTGCTTCATCGCTCCCATACCGCGCAACTACCGCGAGGGCATGTGCTTCTTCGGCACGGCTATCGGCCTCCTCATCTGCTGGTCCGTTTGGCTTACCTGCTTCTTCCTCATGTCCCTCGACAAGCGTGACGTCATCGTCTGCTACGGAATTCTGGGCACCGCCTGTCTCATTATCGTTGGGATTCTCGTGCCGCGCACGTACTTCATGTGCGCCCATTTCACCAGGGAGAAAGACATCGCCGGGAGATTTGAGCCGACGGATCTGGGCCCTGATCCCCGGATGAATAACACCGCGAGACAGGTCAGTGTTGTTTGCTTCTTGGTTGTGAGTTCGTTATTGATTCGTTTTTATTTCACTTTTACATCGTAGTATAGAAGAGAAATTATTTATATCTTAATACGTATCATAATATGCATTAAAATCATGAGAATTTAAATTTAAAATATCTCATAGTATGATGACCTGATTCATTTGTTATATTTTTGCATATAAATTATGTTAATTAAAAAACTTAAAAAAATTAAAAACTGTCGAGCTAAAGTTATACAATATGTAAAACTCGGTTTTTAAAAAAGATTTTTTAGTAATAAAATTTAAACATCATATTTCTTAAAGAAAAACGAGTATTAATATTGAATGTATATTATGTACACAGGTAATACGATTTGTCTCGGCATGATTTACTTACTTATGTAAATTTACTATATGTAAATATTTGTATTGTAAATATTTTCTAGAAATAAATAGATAATATGGGAACGACAGCGTTTATTGATAATTTTCTGATAATTAAATAAGCAATATAATTTCAAATATTTCACACTTTATTGAACAAAGTACATTTTAAGAAACTTCTAATTCGGTATAAACTTGCAATTAGCAATGCAAACAGAATTAACCTTAAATTAGAAAAACGTTTCTGCGCTCATTTAATTTATGCTCTTTCGCGAGAACAAATGTAGGGACTTAATTAAAAAGTAAGCGAATTAATTAAAAATTTTTCACAATTCACATTTATTAGTGAATAAAGCACTATTATCCTTAAAACTTACATTATTAAAAAAACAATTTACTCGTGCCTCCCCTAAAAACAATTAATTATCCGGGCGAGAGCATTTTTTCTGGCCAATTTAAAGCTACAAAAGAACAAATAAAACCGAATATATACGATAACTACTTTACTAAATCTACGTCGCCTCGTGCTATCTCAATCTTCGCCTGTTCATAATTCCGAATTACGGTCCTCCATATATACGCGATTCATACTCGCGATAACCACTCGCTAAATTATACTCTCTCTCTCCGCTGACCGAAATCATCTCCATCAAAATTTCATAGTAATTCACCTGGATGCACTAAACCGACGTATTTGCAACTAGATGGCCGCGAGCGAAGATATCCGGCGTGGTGGTTAGACGAATATGGTCAGCGGGCACGCGAGCCTCCGACAATTACACTTTTACCTCGGCCGCCGGGCGGCCCTTATGAACTCGTAAACACTCTTTACGCGCGACGGTGGCGGTGCTGTTGCTGGCTTTTAAAAACGCTCCGAGAAAGAAGTGGCGCGCGCTAGGCTCTTGCATGAGTGGGATAATTATACGAGGGAGCGAGGCGCTTCAAATATTAAATTGCAAATATCAAACATTAATTAGAGATGCGCTGGTAGCGCGAGTGACCTGAAAAGCGCAGAATTTATAATAGCCGCAGGGCGTGCGGGTCTGTGTGTTGGGTTGGGTGTATGGAAATTCTAATTTGTAGTGATAGTTTGATCCGATGAGTGAACGAAAAGGGGCTTGGAATAAATGCTGTCTTTGATATCAATTGAAAAAAAAAAAATTTTTTCGCTTTGATTGCGTTACAAGTATTTACGCAGCATTAGTCATAAGAAAAATTATAGGTTTTTGAAAATATAGAAAAATTGGTTTAAAATGTAAAAGAGATCTTTCAGAAAAAAATTTTTTTTTACTTTACCTTGTGTAAAGAGAAAATGAGATAAAGGGAGCGTAGTTCGTTTAGAAAGCATTGAAGTATTTCATTAGATCCAATCACTTGCACAAAAACAGTGTATTTTGATTTCAATCACATTCCTTTATCTTTGCTCAAAAACTTTTATTACGGTTATTACAAAGCTTTCTTTTCTAAAAAAAGCTAAATTTCATTTATTCACCATCCCTCTAAAATTGAAAACCAAAAACAACGCCCTTTTTGTCGAAATCCCAATTCCAAAACCAATCCAGCCTTTCTCACCGCAAAACTGCAACGTATTTTCCCACTCGGTTTCTCTCAACGCTGAATCCTTCTGCGCGCATCTAAAAAAAGCCTAAACTTTCCGCTGAAATACTACCCATAAAGGACACGTACATTCCTGCACTAGACTCACACACGTTACACATAGGCGCACGTGCGCTTTGCAGCTCCCTTTCGCACCCTACAATTCCGCATTGTATTTCAGAGTCGCCACCGAGCTCTCGTGCTATTTTGCATATCAGTCCGCGCAAAATCGAGATGATATACGCACTCTCGCGGGAGAGAGAAAAAAATGTAGACGTATACGTACGCGTGTACAGAGAGACGATGACACTGGGAATTATCGGCTGACACTGATTTATGCTTTCGCGCGGTCGTGCGTTTTGTTTCAGTTTGATTGCGCACACACATACGGGTCGATGGTAGGGATTTTGAATGTAACTGACGGCCTATTAGCGGATGATTTAATTAGTTCTGTATTAATTAATGGACGGATGAAAAATGCGGTTCCATTGTCGGGAGTTTCGAGTCATATTTCGCGCACATTGTGCCGCTAGAACAATGCGCTGCGAATGAATTTCGGATCGCTGCATACATCAAATGTGTGTTGTACCTGTCTAAAACATAAAAAAATACAAATTCAAAAGAAATTTCAATTTTATTTCGAATTCTGTCATTTTACGTAAAGTTATATATTCCAAGTTTACATTGTACGAGAGTCCGCCCTCGAAATTTTTGAAAAGTGCTAGAAAACGGGAGTCCTCCTCTGACGAAATCTCAAACGTGCAATGTAAATATCCCGTATTTGCATAATCCACAAAGCTAAAATGAGTTATACACTCATCTTTCTGCCAAGCTCGCGGAGCTGGTACGAAAATTATTGCAGCCAACTTTCTCGTCCTTATAAATCCCAGTAGCAGTAGCTCGACAAACTCCGTGAAATCACGCCTAAAATAAGACGAACAAAACTCGCGCCTTCGAAAAGCTCGAATAGCGCAATGTACACGCGGCCCACAATTAGCT
>JAPYZO010001978.1:0-16005 GCA_030522905.1 Torymus flavipes
AGAGAGAGAGAGAGAGAGAGAGAGAGAGAGAGAGAGAGAGAGAGAGAGAGAGAGAGCTTTACATCCCTATAGTATTCATACGGAATACGGGGTAGGGGTCGTGTATGCATGATGTGGACTCTCTCAGGTCCAGTGTCACTGGTTGCGTATACGACTGCGTTCGACGTTCGACCGTGTTGTACAGAAAAATTTAGTTATATTTGCTAATAACAACAGCGGCAATCTCACAATCCTCATTATTACAGTCGGCAATATCTACATACTTAAAGTGGGACCAACTATCAATAAATTGCCCCCAACGTTGTATGTATATATGTATCGCGGTCAAACGCCATAAGCCGAACACCATCAGGTGTCGACCTAACCTATACATTCTTATGTACATATACGTAATTTACTGAAAACACTTGATATGTTTGTAAATAAAAATACCAGCAAAATTCAAAATGTTTTCGCGTTTACTATGTACAACAACAAAATATATTTCACAAGGAAAATTTCAAGTGATAGTAAAAAAGTATAATTTGAAACCTATTTAAGATGGTTTAAGGAATATGTTTTTGAAGAAAAAATGGATACTAATATTTTAAAGAATATAATCAACAATAGCAATATTCCAACAAACATAGAATCGTCAAACGAATGGCAGTCTGTAAAAGGTCAAGAAGAGTTCCCAGCAATAAGAAATATTTTAATTGACAATTTATCTAAGTCATTTACAAGACTGCTATCGTATAAGGTATCCAAAGAAGCTTATCAGCGATATTCGGTTAGACTCAATATCATTGTAAGTTCAAATTGCAATCAAATTGCTTAATTTGAATCGCTATATAATAATTAAATTTGTTGTTTTTTAATAACTTATTTTAGGAGACTTTAAGAGATTGGAGTCGTATAAAGGGAAATTTACAAAATCTTTCAGTTTTTCAAGACTCTGAACAAGCACATCATTTTTTAATTCAACTCCTAAAAAAATATTTAACACAAGATGTTATAAATAGCTGTGATGATATTGGTGACCTTACACAGTTAGGAGAAATATTGTTGAATTTGGTAACAACCAATAGATCTTTAATTAAATATTTTTCTAAAGTTCTTGAGAGAATTGTGACTTTAGATCAGAATGAAAAAAGTTTAAAATTTTTACAATATATAATTCATAAAAGCAATGATCTAAAATTGGGATCATCTTTTGTAGAGGAAATTTATATAAATCAGAAATCATACTTCATCGAAAAACCTTTGACAGACTGTTTTATCGAATATTGTTCAAATCAAAGTAATCATGTACAATTTGATAAAATGAATGATCTTTTTGAAAAAATGGTAGACAGTCCATCATTGTTTCTATTAGTTATGAAACAGATGAAAGAATTTTTTGTTACAACTAAATATGCGGAAGTAACTCAGAATTTCATTCAACATATTTTAAGCAAACTGCAGACATACTGTAATAAGTATCATAAAGACACATTAGATCTTTATCCAGGAAATTTACAATCTTGTGTAATACTTTTAAGGATTAAACCAAGTCATCACACAGACAAATCAAAAGTTCATACAGTACAATTGCTTAAGAAAGTCTTTCTAAAAGACTCTGATGATGCATTGATTTTAATATCCCACTTTCCAGAGTGGTTACCAGAATATCTGGAGTTTTTTGAAAATATTGAAGGATTTACACAAACATCAGGATTACCTTCAAGTGTTGATGATGAAATGATTATTAATTAATTTTACCTAATTGAAATTCCTTTATAAATAATCGAACTTTTTTATAATATATAATATACTATAATGTAATTTGTACATGAAATTGTAAATAAATAATTTTTTTATATTTTATTTATACATAATTTAAGTGAGTTAAAAATAAATCTTTTTCAATGAAAATAATACAGAATTGTTAAAATGTGAGTAAACCTTGTAAAAAAATGTCGATTCAATCAGAATGAATAAATTTTATTAAGACTGTATATGGAAGAGTAATGTGAAAAATTATTCGCTCAATGAGTCAGAGTCAATACATAAGTTGGTAATAACTGGTAAAAATATAAAGTAAAAACAGAATAAAGAAGTGATACGCAACATATGAATGTGAATTTGTTATGTATTTGGAAATCACTGTTACGAACCCGATTGTAAAACTGAAAGTCTCGATCGCGCGCTATATATATCATTCATCATAATTTCGAATTGGCATGAGACGGAGCACCGGGAACGTTCGTATCGGAGGCACAGGCGGAGCGTATCTTGAGTGCTGGCGCATCTTCGGACGCGAGGACGGGGACAGGGGTTTCGATTCGCCGGGGAGCGACTCGCTTTTCTGTCGCTTCGACAACGTCGTCGGCTGCATCCTTCTCTTCGACTTCCCTGTTGCCGCGACGATCCTTCCCTTTGAAACCTGTTGAATCGCCCAAGACAACAATGAGCATTTCCAAACTCCTCGTCTACTCTTTTCCAATAGTCGTCGTGACGGTCGGTCAAAAATAATAAAAAATAAAACCTCTGCTTTCAATTGAGAATATTGTGACGGATTTTTTTTATATTGCCATTAATGGAAAGTTTTAAAAATTGATAAATTTAATCTTTATTAAACCATCTTAAAGGAAAATAGTTAGTAAAAATTTTACATTACCTACTGTTTATCACTAAAGTCGTAAAGGAACCTCAATAATAAAAAATAATAAGGTATCTGAGTGTAAGCTGGGACATTACGAGCGATTCACATTGTATATAAAGAAACACGAAAAATGAGCGTAATAAAAAGAAATTTTCGGTAACCGTTCGCACAATCTACGTATAATGAGACGTAACTAGCTTCTGATGAGTTAAATGGCCTATTCTACAAGACGACATAATGAATGACTTATGAAGCAAACTGAATCTTATTGCAAAAATAAAATGTACAGAGAATTAGAGACGTAGCAGAGAACCGTCTTAAAAATGTAAGAAAAAATAAATGTACAGACAAACGTAATGAGCCACTTGAGACATAATGCTATAACAACTAATTGATTAAAGGATGACGTTAAAAAAGGAAATATAATAACTGCCTATAAAATCAAGAGAAAAAGCTGGGTGAAAGTAGAGACAGTAGAAATGTTATAAAATGAAATGCTCTGTTACCTTGTAAAACGTGTTACATTTAACATCGAGGCGATGATTTTTTTTCCAAACGTGAGCCAAACTACTTTTCTTTTCGTGTTTCCTTTTTTTTTTGTTTTGATCTCTACTTAACGAGCGAGCATCAATTGCTTAATTTATATTCGGGTGGACATGCTTTTTTCTTTGTTTTTGTTTCGTTCGTTATAACACCCACGCATTCCTCACTCTTAATCTTATTCAGAATTTAGCAGCTTCTCGATTTTACAATTCCCGATGAATATTTCATCTATAATATATAATTCACACACACATACACCCACGCTCACGCGTATGCGTGTGCATATATATATATTTTATATATATATATATATTTATTTATATATTTATACGATCTTGTTTTTAAGTTTTTTTTATATATAAATGGCATTTTGCTGTATCTATCTACGATTTGTTATCGATGGGCGAAAGATCACATTCGTCCGTTTCTCCACTGGTCGTTTTTATATTAATATATATATATATAAATATATATACTCAAATCATTCAAATGAACATCGAAACGCTCAACGTTTTAATTCCAAGCACCTCCTTGGTACGATTAATAGACGTAAACAAACGTTTTTTTGAACAAAGAGTTTACTTTACATTCGTATTAAAGATATCGTAGATAACATTTTTCTCATTTGATTTATACACATTGGAATCTTATAGTTACGATGAAGAATGGAAGATTAAACAAAGTGCTGGGGTTTTCTTATTCGACAAAATCACGTGATATTCTTTTTTATTATGAATTACACAGTGACCAGTGAAGTCCAGTGAAATAATTCAAGTGCGAGGCCTGTTCCCGATGTTGACAGAAGAAAAAAGAATTTTCGCTTTTTATCTTTTTATCATCGTCATCATATATTCGCACGCGACTACAGGGGTTCCAGAAACGTTGATCTCGCGGTCTCTCGCCCACGTTTTATTTAATCTTTCTCGCATCTGTTTGATAATTTAAAATATTACGAACTATGGCGAAACGTCTGTCCGAAGAAATAAATCGCTATTGCGAACTTCAACCTTCGAAAGACTTGATTTTTTTTTCTTTTTTTTTTGTATATTCATATTACGACTTTTGCTTTACTTATTCTTTATTTTTTTTTATACTTCATTTGTGTTGCATCTGCTATTTCATGCTTAGATTTTTTTCTTTACCTGCTTCTCTTATATTCGATAAAAGTGACTCGATAATCATATAACAATAATATTATTATGCTGATATCGATATTCTCGAAAGTGATTAACGCTTAAGGATCGTTTATTGAAAACCATTGAACGCCCACACCATTAAGTATCATCATGTGTATTCGCCACGCGGTTCCACTAGCAAGCCTAGGAGAGACGAAAGCCGCGCGCCCACGGTGTCATAGGTATATAGACCCGTGATTATAGCGCATTCGGCGAATCAAAATGAACAAAGACTGCTACATCGTCTCTCCGTAGCCGCGCTCACAGTTTCCGCGCGCCATCCGAGCTGCTTATCTTTATTCCTTTTCATTTTCTCTTCGAAATAGATGAAATAATGTACACATTTCGGCACACACTCGTAGGACTCGAGTTTTGCCCACGCATAACACACAGAGATAAGGAGACACACGCACACGCACGCACACACTTTTATGGCAGAACGCACTGTTTATTATATATCTGGATTTATTTTTGCATTATCGCAGCGACACGCGTGATTCGCAGACAGCCAGTTTTTTGTATCAGCGATTGGCTCGAGCGAAAACCAGCTTTTTTCATTTCGCTCCTTTTTTATATATATGTACTGTAAATATATATATATTTATATTATAGACTTGTGTATCTCAGTTTTTGTTAAAAGTAAAAAAAAAGAACGAGGTTTCCATAAATAAAAAAAATTTACTTTTATCACCCATAACTCAAAATAAGACAAATCGTAGAATAATGAGCAGGAAGCTGGAAAAGGGATATTTCTTTCATTACAAGGTAAGAGAAAGCCCATCGATTTTGACATAGTCGAAACATCGACAACCGCTATCAAAGCATCATTGCGATTTTCGATTAGGTCACAACTGGTAATGTACTGGTAATAACGAGACTAATAAAATAATAATAATAATAATAATAATAGCAATAATGATATTGATCATAATAATCGCAATAATAATGTTAATAATTGATGACAATATATAACCGTAATAATTAATATAATAGTATTGATCGCAGTATCAAGGCGACTCTCGTACAAGAACGATAGAAATTTTCTTTGTGTGCAATAAAGGGTAAACGAATTACTTTTTGTGTAGTTTTTATTTAAAAATCAGCTCTTTTTTTAATTTGGCTTTACTCGCAGTGTTTCGATTTATAAAGTTTTACGAGTCGTGAGAAACTCGAAAATTTCAATCGCAACTGCGCGAGAACATCGCCGGAGATGTATTTGTTTTTTTTTTTTTCTTTAGCAGTGACCGCAATAACAGCAATGATTATCCCATTGTCAATCACGAGCATAGGTCGCCTAATTGTGAAACATTCTTGTATTCACTCAGTTTTCACTTCTAGACGTAAAATCGCAGTTTATCGGCAACGGCCGACCATCAACCGTTATGCAACGATGTAAAACAGCAAACGAAACACCAAACTATTTCTAACAACCAGCTCTCTTATACACTTTTCTGTATTATCTTTTTTGTTTTATCCTTTTTTTGTTGTATTTCCTATACTTTTCTCTCTGTCGCGTATCGTTTAAAAAGTTCTTTGAAGCATTCCCGTTTTATTCTGTCATCTATCTTCCTGCGTCCGAAACAAGGGACCCAGAAGAAGCGCCTGCCAATTTCCACGCGCTATTCGCTATCTCGCTCTTTCTCTCTCACTGACTTGCTACTATTCTACATAAGCGTGAAAAAACAAAATGTTAATCGAATGGACCGATTATGATAATGTTAAAACTATTAAATAATTTTTCTTTTATATTTTTTTTCGTTCGCTCTCTTTCTCATTCACGCAGTACAATGATGTGTGTCTACGTCGAATCTGGAATGCCAATTCTTCTGGGTCCCGCCAGACATTGGCATTTCGTTACAATTATACAGTTATATAGATTCTATATAAATACCTAATATGCCTTCGTATAATACATACCTAATATGCAATTGTGTTAGAAGTCGGCCACATCGTCTTCAAAACGTAACGTAAATTAGGTACGCAACTTCCGTATCTTATGTACGCATTTGTTTATGCGTGTGTGAGTGTCAGTGTCATATGTGTCATGTGTGTAGTGAATTTTGTCTATGTCCTTTACAAATATTGATTTTATCATTTTGTTATCATGTTAATGTATTTACACACGGTAAACATAGACGATATATAAGATCGTATATATACAGTATATGCACGTGTGTGTACGTGTGTTTTTTTCTGCCTGCAGTGTTTAACGGGGCGCAACATAATTAACGTTATATAATGTAAATATCATATAGATTCGTATGGGTCTAGCATCTCTTCATTTTTCTTCCTATGTTTATATATTATTTCATTATTATTATTTAATAGAGACGTCGTTTTCTTCAGTTTTGCAAACGAATGTACGGTGTCACAGTGTACAGGACCGATCAACAGTCGCTTAGGAAAGGGACGAGAGCCACCCTTTTGTCAGCAGCCACCCGTCAAAAAATCAAGAACGCTCACATCCGAAAGCTTGTGAACGTATTTCATAAAAAGCCTCAGAGGCTCGTCATTTTACAATATAATTTCTCCCTTATAATAAAAACAATTAATTAATATTAATTTATTCTTTTTTTCTTTACTTCTCACTTCGAGAGCATTACAGCAACACTTGTTCGTTGCGAGTCAGTTATCAAAGAGCAAAGAGCGAAGCTGGAAGGGTCGATGCTCGGCTCTGTTCCAGGGCGATGCGATCGTTATAATAACAACTATTTATCCATAAAATCTAAACGATCAAATTCAATTGTAACGTAACCCTCACTACAGTCCATTTCCCATTTAAGGAATCTCTCAATTGGACGAAAAGCATTGAAGAGCGAAAAAAGTGTTAAAAATTCAAAGTATAATCAAAAAGTGCTCGGAAAGAAAATTTAATCAACGAACCGAATTTAAATAATGCTAATAAATGTATGTACGTATGCTTTCGAGTTGTCTGTCAAACCTGGTTAAGAATCAGGAAATGAACGGTAGGACTTATAACGTTAATCGATGGCAACTGGAATCCGTCTAGGATTTCATTTTTTAAATCGCACGGGCGCATCTTCGAATATCAGCAAAATTCATCGATGAAAAAAAAATATCTCCTAACTCGCCGCGTCGTCATTTTAATTTTTATATATATATATATCAATCATTCGCATGTACACACAAGACTCGAAGCATGTATGCGCATACGTACTCAAGACGTTTCATTTTTTTTAAATTGATGATCCTAAGAGCGGGAAATCACCAGGCCGCACGAGTCCTTTCAAAGGTGCTCGATCGACCGTCGTGAAGGGCAGCAGGAAATTAGATATCTCTTTTGTTTTGTTTCTTTTTTTTTCGTTCACACACTTAGCAGCTCTTGTCGCTTCTGCTTTGCAGAAATATCACGGCCACGACGACGGAGGAGTAGAAGAAGAAGACGATGATGGGATGTGTCTCTCGACTCTCGATGATTCTCTGACAGACGCTTCATTCGGTTTTTCCTTTTTCCTTATTTTTTTTAGTACGCTCTTTTAGGTACGCATAACGATTCGAATAAACGAGTTACAGATGAAAATTTCCAAAGTTCATATTAAGTTAAAGCCTTTTTCACTTGATCAGAGGAGAGTCTAGGTTTGGATTGGGATTAGGCTGTTGCTGCTGCGAGGCGCCGGACGGCGACGATACCTGCGCCACCCCCTGGCCCTTGTTGTCGTTACCGAGAACACTGCTGGGCCCGGCCGAAGAGCCGACAATTCCGCCCAAACCGCCCATACCGGAGCCCATGCCACCCGCGAGGCCGCTGCCGCCCTCCTTCATCTTTTCGCAATAATCCGCGAACACATCGCGGAACTTTGCCCAAGACTTCTCCGGTACAGTTATGGCCGTCCTGAAATTGGTCTTCACCTAAATAAAAATAATCTTTATTGTTATTCATTCTTTCGAAACAGATACTAAAGTATTTATTTTACAACTAAGTAGTATAGTGAACTGTGATAATGCTAATCTTTACCAATGCTCACATTCATTATTCGATGATTAAAAGCTTCATATAAACCTTAAAACAGTTTTCCGGATAATCCAATTTTTCACAATTTTTTTTATAATAAGTTAGAATGTACATTCATTTATACACAATTTATATGTATCCTCAACCACCCTACAAATTCAGATGTATGGCTTTAAAGTATCCACTTTGAAGACAGGATCTTTATACTGAGTTAGCAGAACAAGGACTATTTTTATAAACTAGCAAAATTTCTTGTGGCCCGAGATTTTAAAATTTAAGTTCAGAATTGTAAAGTTTTTTTTTACCTATTAAAAAGTATCAACTTATTAAATTTTTATTTACGTTATACCTAGTAATTGTAGTAATAATATTTAACAAATAACTTTATTAGTATATCTATATAGTAGTGTATAGTATATACACTGATAAAACACATATTGATGATGGCTACTGTATTTCATAGTAAAATGGAATATAGGTGTTCATATCGCCTTTTCTGGTAGGATAAACTATAATATGTTAATCATAAATGTGTCGTTTTATCACAATAATAATTACAATTTCGCATATACTATGTAAAAATTTTTTTAAATATAATACTCAATAGCATATTTTATAATCATCTTCATCACAGTCTTCTTTGCATACACTACTATAAAATAAGGTCATAGGCAAATAATACTATATTTTATAGTAATTCTATGGGTATGGCTACCACACTTTTTTCTCAGTGTACACAAATTTATGCGATAATAATAGTCATTTATTGTAAATAATACCGGACAACTCTCTCAAAGAAAACGCAGTTATTTAGACTCGACACTTTTATGAACCAATCAGTTAAAATTTTATGTACATATACAATGTGCTTCAACGCATTTTACAAAAGTTACAAAAGAGACAATAGAACCTAGTAAATTAATGTGAATTTCCGCTTCTGCATTGCCGCTGCGTAAAAATAATATATGAGATCTAATACGAGATAGTAAATGAAGTCTTGCACAATCTTATAGGGAATGTCATATAGATCTCTTATGAGATCTCAATACAAATTTCAGACATACGAGATTTCATCTGCAATTTGAATAATAATATTGTATTTTATATTATTATATAAATAAATAATTATTTATTTATCACTCGCTTCGCTCGGGCGACAAACTCACACTCGTGCCAGAATTATTTTTATCGCACTAGTGTCGAACATTATTTTTTTATACAGCGCGCGTAAAATGCTATTTTGGCGTACGCTTTAAAATCTAAGCATGCGGAAAGTAGTACTTTCCGCGTGCTTAGTGTCAAAAAATAATTTATTCTTAATTTATAAGAATGAATAAATATTATGCTTTAATGAATACAAAAAAAGAGAAAATTGATGGCTGAAAGGAATAACCCTCTAACTCGACATTTGCTTCGAAAACTCTTTAACTCAGGCTGTTTTTTTTTTGTCTTCAACTTTGTGTAATGGCAGAGCTCTGCAAGGTTTTAAAATACGATTTCTGCATAATAGACTCGATTAAAAATTCAGAAAAAGAAAAATTCGAATCGATTATTTAATATTGCCTTTATTTTGTGACTGGACATGATATAAATTTATTTATTTAAACCAAATCAAACTTAATTTTATAGTTTATTTAATTATTTCTCATTGGTGTTGATAATATGATTGATAAACATAAGTTATAAACGGATCGCTTAAATGAAACATATAAACTATAAAATTAAATCCGATAATTATAAAATACTATTGAGTGATATTATAAAATACTATTGTAAGCAAAAGAAACTGGGTCCCAGTACAAATCAATAGATGATCCAAATAATGCAATTATTAACTCAGTGGTAAAAAGATCTACACGTGGTAACAAAAAAAGAAGAAAACATTAAATGTACCAAGAAAAGATTTGATTACAAAAAACGTATTACACTAACAACCCAATAATCGAATCTTTCTTTTGCCATAGGCACATTACATATTCTCTCCGCAATTATTTTAGAGTATTACACGAAATGACTTACGCTTACAATATTGTACTCAACCATTAATAGGCTAAGACCATCGTGGAATTATACAGAAATCATATTTTAAAATCCTGCAAAACTGCCGCTACAAAATTGAAGAAAAAGAAACGTGCCTGCGTTAGAGTTTTTGACACCTTGGCCGAGATAAAGGGCTTCTGAAGCAAACGCCGAGTTAGAAGATTTTCGAAGTAAACGCTGTGTTAGTGGATTATTTCTCTCAGCCGTCGAAATAAAATAATTACATTAATAACAGGCATTAATAAAAAAAATTTTATTAAAATACTACATTTATTTATTCTCTTAAATTAACGGTAAATTATTTATTATTGTTATTAAAATTTATAGATGAGATCTCGTGGATGTAAATCTTATATGTCAAAAATTTGTATGAAAATCTCATGAAAAACGTTAAAGAGATCATTTTGAAGAACTGCTGGGTATTGATGGCAATAAAAAAGTGAAAAAAAATAGAAAAACATACCTCGGAGATTCTCATGTAGATGCCGCGATTGTTCTGGCCGATATCAAAATAGAAATTTTTATTGTCGACGCGCATGTAACGGCCATCGGGCAGGTCACCCTTGAAGCCGCCGTCGTCCGTGCCGAACTCCTCGAGCAAGTCCGTGAGTGCATCGCGGAACTCTATCATTCCTTGGGCGGGTATTGCGATTTGCGTCCTCGGACCTCCGCGCGTTATCGTCTGCGACACCTGCAACAAGATGAGCGCACAAGAGCGCAACCGCCATTCAATCGACGAACCACTGGTATTTCAAGCAGGGAAAAAAGAGATAGAGAGAGATGTGCGCGTTACAGGCGCCCCGTCGTATATATAATACGTTTTGCGTGCTCGAGCGATTCATGCATCGTTTTTCTATTTTCTCAGATCGTTTTCCCGAAAGTGCGATAAAGAAAGACATGATTGATTTGCTGGTCGGTACATACAGGGTGACTCACCCGCAGGAAACGTCCGCGAGAGTTTTCCTTCAGGTCCAGATAGTATCGCCTGTTATCCTTCACCATCATTTCCGACTTGAGTTTGCCGTCGTCTGGTACGTTTTCCGGATTTGGTGGTCCTGCGAATTGATGAAGAAAACCGTTAACTTAGTTTTAAAGAAAATTACTATGATAAATTTTCATTGGTATAAAAAGTGTAAGAATAATATTAAGATTCTAAAAAATATTGTTTAAAAGAGATAGTAACCCTGTGCAAATTTTACATTTTTATAATTTTCATATTTTTGCTTTACTTTTATAAAAATGTATTATTCAAGAAGTGTACCTATTTGTAGAACGTATGCATTAAGATACAAAAATGAAATGTCTGTATATCGATGAATATAACATAATGAAAAAATCTTTGAAGATTAGAGAATTAGCCATGCTTATTGCTTAAAACAATCTCAGTCCAAAAAGTTTATCCACTATAACAATTAATGTAATCTGAGTTGAAATTCAATAATTCGAAATAATTATATCAAATTGAGAATTGCAAAGCAATGAATAGTATAAAAAAAGAACATGTTCATTAAAAAAAAGATATTTGATTTTTTTAAACTTCTGTTTGTAGAGTCTCATTGGAGAATAATAGAAAAAGCTTTTCTTTTTGTTTAAAAATTGTAATTTACCTAAAGATGCGTAGTAATCACTAAATGTCGACAGGTGATCCCGGAACTCTGACGCGGTACTCAGTGCCAGGAAAATTTGGCTTCTTCTTCCATCGGCTCCGATCTAAAATGCAAAGCAAGGTTTATCATGAGAACTCCATAAATTTTTTCATAATATGCGATATAACTTAGTAATTTGATACTTCACCTCAGCAACTTTGATAAACCTTCCGCGTTTATTCTGTTTGACGTCGAGGTAAAATCTTTTACTCTGAATCTGTAGCATCTTCGTCGCCAACTCTTGCTCCCCCTGCTGACCTTGTTGGCCTGAAAATCAATTAGAAAATCAAAATTTTGTTCTACCCTTGTAAGAGAGAAAAAAATTGAAAAAATTTATTCCTAAAAACTGTTATTTCTAAAAAATCTTATTATTTGTTAAATTTTTTTCATTATCATTTCAACGCAGAATAAACTTGTTACTAAAAACTATTTACTAAAATTAATTTTATATTTTGTTACTGGTACACTTATAAGAATTATATTTATTCTTATTAATTGTAAATGAAGTCTAGTCCGCTGAATAATAAATATATAGTATTACACGAATAAGACTTTAATGTTGCCACGTTAAAGTAACGATTCGTTGCGTGTTCTTCTAGTATCCATATTGCATCTTGTCATTGTAAAACCGCCATTTTGAATTTTCAAATTTCATCTCATAAATAAGTACTTTTTAACCAAGCAAGTACTTAAAAATAGCAATTATGCGAAAACTGCAAAAATTGCATTAGCAATGATCAAAGAATTAGTGTTCTTTTTTGTCTCAACAGGATAGATTTTTATTCGTCGAGATTTCAAAAGAAAAAAAGTACGCTTGCTTTACTGGGTCAACCTGTACGATCGAGCGGCCCTAATTCGACTCCAGGAGCGGCTCAAGATCATTTCAGGGCAATCAACATAATTTCCACTTAAAAATTTTCTATATAAGAAAGATTTAATTTTTCGCTTTACCAACATTTTGTTTAGTGACATTTACAAATAGTTTATAATATTATTCTTGAAAGTAAAAAGAAAATTAAGATTTTCGTACTTGAAACTAAACTCAAAAGTTACTTTATCACATAGTACTACATATAAAAACGCAATTAAATCAATGATCGACATAAGTGTGCGTCGGCATAATTAAACGAGATAAACGGATAAACTAACTTATATAATCGTAATACTTGACAAGCTGAAGTACCGACCCATTTTTCTAAATTTACTAATCCAATAGTAAAAAAAAAAGGAACAAAGGGCCAGAGAAGAAAAGATCGCGATCGAGTGCGTCTCCTCCTTGAAAGATAGAGAGAGAGAGAGAGAGAGAGAGAGAGAGGGAGAGAGAGAGAGAGAGAGAGAGAGAGAGAGAGAGAGGGCATCAAGTGCAGTGGGCACGAGTGCGCGCGTCCATAAAATCATCCGTTCGACCTATAGGTTATGAAAAAGGGGGCAGGTGAGCAGCGCAGAGCGGCCAAATACATTCCATCTCCCATCTTATAATTCGCGATAAATTCGCGCGCAGTGCGTTTTTTCTCTTAGAACCAAAGACAAAGAGAGATAGTTGTGAGACGACGTTGTTTGGTGATAGTTCCGACGAAAAGGGAGCGCGAGCTAGAGAGAGAGAGGGAGAAGCGGAGCAATGTTGCTCGAGTCCTCTCGTCGATCAATAACAGCTGCACCGAGGGGTCAAAGACCCGTTTACGCAGGCCACACGCGTTGCCTCGGCTGCCGTGCTCTAGCACCTACGTTTTTCCCCCCGTTTCGCATCATCCTTCCTTGTAACATACTACATAACGCGAGGAAGGAAAAAGAGACGATGACGAGAGGGATGAGAGGGAGAGAGCCGTGCTGTGTCGCAGCTACGCCGTCGCCACGGCTGCGCCTGCGTGTGGCGCCCCTATCTCGCTCTCGCGCAAAAAATGAGAGACGGGGGAGCAGAGAGCTCGCTGCTGCTCGGGGGGAAGACGGGCCACAGTGTGTCAAGGACACACGGGCAGCGCGCGCGATACTGGCGCACTTACTGCTACTGGGCCGTTGCGTACCATCGTCCGGGGAGGAGGAGTGCCGGGCCCTGAACACGAGCTCCTCGTCGTCGTCGGCGTCGCGAGGCCGACGCGCTCCGTAAACCTGCATGGCTGCTGCTGCTAGACCCGGGCGCGGCATCAGGCAGCACGACTGCGGAGCTGCTGCAGGGCCGTTCTTCCGGGGACGCGCATTCCGGAGCCGAGTCCGCTGTGCGACTGTGCGCCGCCGCCGCGCGCGGGGCCTAGAGCAGCAGCGGCGCCCGCGAGTAGGAGAGTAGGGAGGCGGAGAATCGACGAGTGCATTGATCTCTCTATGCGCGCGGCGCGACCTGCCTCGCTCTCCTCTCTCTCTCTCTCTCCTCACCCTCCCCGAGCGTGACAATGTGCATCCGTGCGCGAGCTGTTCTTCAGAGGCTGCGAGAGCGCATTCCGGCGCAGGCAGATGGATTTCGGAGAGGGATGGATTGATCCGCGCGCGATATAGTGCGACGTCGTCTGCGCGTTAAGGTGAATCAGCCGGTGCGGATTATTCATCCAGTTCGCTTGAAGACGTAACGCGAGTTCGCCGAAGTGCGCCTTTTTTTTTAGAGCATAAGTATAACGCGTCAGTCGAGTCACGGGCTTTTGCGAGAAATATGCGTGTATACACGCCTGAGGTGTATACTGGGATTTTGAAGCAGCTTTCGAGCCGAGCAGTCATTGCTAGTCGCGTCGCCCTTTTTTTTATTTGGAGCCTGACGTTCAAATAATTCCGGAAGACGGATTTATCGAGTTGGCTTCGTTCGTGCAATTAATAGATACTATTTTTTTTAACGCTGCGTATACGTTTCAAAGAGCGCAAAATGAGCAGTGAGATTTGCAACATTTTAATCAAAATGATAAACACAGCTCTATTAATGGTAAAATTTTTAATACTTATAAATTTAGATAGGTTAATGGACTATTTTTCGAGACTGAGAAACTATTAATAGAATATTGTTTACAAGGTCCAGTGACTGCAAGTTCAAGAAGTAGAACATCGCACTACCTTCATTTATTCTGATTATCACATAAAAGGTTAATGTTTCATGCACGCCGGGTACCGGCATTAACATTTTAAATTTTAAATACAGTAAATTTTCAATGCATTGTAATCTTTAAAATGTCTGGCAAAAGCTAAAACATGGTATTTCCATTGATTGAGTCAACATTGAATTTGTCATGACTGTTGTTATCAGTGCGCGTACAATCGTGTAGTTGCACCTAATCATAAGTGAGTTCGAGCAAATCGAAAATTGAGATTCGAGTGGTGCAGGTTCATAAAGAATTGCTGAATTGCGATTTCGACCAACGAGATGAATGACAAACCAAATGAGTTTGCGATGAGAGAATATGTATATATACCTTCTGGGCGCCAGTACTGGATTTTTCCCATGGTATCTCCCCAGCCATTAGTCTCTACACTATCCGAAATTTCACTAGATTCACTGGGATCAGAGGGCGACGCCATGAGACTCGACTCTCGCGGCTGCACTTTTATCGCACAGACACATTCGTCGTCGACCTTTGGGAATCCCGAGCAGAACTTTTCCGTCAGATAGCACAGTGTTGTCGGCCCCGTCTCATTGGAATTGATTTCGCGTGCAACTCTATTTTAACTGACTCGAAGTAACACAACTTAGCAACAACTTAATGAAATAAAACGCCAAGAGCGGAAATTAACCGGAGATCGGCAAACGGTCGATCATAACCGTGAAAATCGAAGCGAAAGCTAACTGGACACGGTCACCACTAGTAGATAATGGAAGTTTGGCAAGACGCAGTGCACCGGTGCACACAGACTGCTGGTGCACTAGCGGCACTTAACTCACGAGGAACACAGCACTGCTCCGACCCGACGAGGACGTGATGCCGCCGCCACCGAGGAGTCGGAGAGCGCGATGACACATCGGGTTTCGCTCGCGCGCACGGCCGAGCAGAGGGGGCAGCAGAAGAATCGCGTCTGTCTTTCTCTCTCTCTCTC
>JAPYZO010001979.1:0-46850 GCA_030522905.1 Torymus flavipes
AACGACATGTAATTCTAAGTTTATTTATGATTGATAAATTATTTTTTATTTATATGTTATGCCGGTTATGCGATTCATATAATTTCATTATAATTAAACGTATATAACAAATATATATTATTTAAATTTCAAATGTTTTTTTTTTACCGGAAATCTTAAGTATTTTTTAAAAAACGATGCCCTTACATAAGCCCCCACCAAAATTTGCCTACGGCCGCAAATTCATTAATCCGGTCCTGCCATGAGATCTTGTGATACACAGTAATATATCGTACTTTTAGGCTGTGGCCACAATATCGTGATAGCTTGTTCTGTTAGGCGCGATGTCTCGAGCGACGACCAATCCTAGCTTGGCTCGAGCGGTCTTTAATACTTTTGGCCACTCGAGCCATGCTGGGATTGGTCGTCACTTGAGACATCACACGCGACAGAACAAGCGATCACGCTATTATGGCCACAGCCTTATCGTTGTAGAGCCCCCCCCCTTGGCGCGTAAGAACGCCCCAACTCAGTTGAGCTTGAGCCTAGATGGGACGTTCTTACGCGCCGTGCCGAGATGGGACGTACTTACGCGCCGAGCTGAGATAGGACGTACTTGTTCCCACCCGACAATATGGATTTACCTTGCAGTGATAGACCCAAGCTTTCACAATTGGATATTCATTAAATAATAACATAATATAAATAGTATTTAATTTTTAAATATTTTATTTTCTTATAAAAAGTAATTGCTATATTCATACTCGCATACCAAATGTTTTAGAAACGCAATTTAATATAATTATCTTTCTATGAATACCTTCATTCTCATGACAGTTACAGAAGATTAATAATGAAATTAATTAATAAAAAAAAACATTTTTCAGAAAAAAATATAGATAAAACACAATTACATGTTTTTACTACAGAATATAATAAAACAATAAATTATTTAAACAAATACGTAGTAAAACTTGAAAAAGTATTGATTATGGTAGATTTATGTAAAAAATATCAAACGTTTAACGAAGAAATTATATTGTATCCACTTTCAAGTGCAAATTTGGAAGTTGGTAATCAAGAAATTGGAACGATTATAAATAATGAAAATGAAGTAAGTTTTAGAAAAATTGAAACAATTACAATTTTATAGTACTATTCAATAAAGGATAATTCGTATATTATTTTAATTATATATTTTTTAAGTTTACAGAACAAATAGAACTGATGCAAAAGTTTCTAAAAATTATTTTATCAGTACAAAAAGATAAAGCAAAATTAAAATGTGAATACGAGAAACTCAATTGTAAATCAATTCAGCTAAAGAATTATTTAAAATTCTACATGGATAAAGTTTCAGAACCAATACAGAAAAAAAATGAAGATGCAACTATAAAACCTATTATCATAAACCTTAAAGATCTTATAAATTAAATTATAAATTTATTCAATTACACTACTTGTTTGTTTATTTTTAACCATAAAATAATTTTTTGGAATTAAGAATTCGGATAGACAATAAGAATACGGATAGACAACAAAATGCCATGTTACTGCGACGCCACTAGTAAATTATGTATGTATTTTAACGTGCTGTAACCAAACGTGACCTAGATTGCACTCTACCTTGTCAGGATTCCAAGATATCACTAACTAAAATTTTAAGGTATTCTTTTTTTGCACGCTCAAAAATGTTATATAATTTAGCTCAGTGATACAATTATAAAATACGAACTATGCTCCATAGAATCCTTTTTGAAGCATTCGAATACTATTTTTGTAATCAAAATCCTATGATTCAAATTTTTAATTGTGTTTTTTTTTTTAAGAAGAAAAGTCGTATGTAGATGATACAAAATGAATTTTTTTTTATGCATGGCTAATAAGTACTTTATAATATCAATAAGTAAACGATTAAAAAAATGTCGATCTTACATGAAAATATCTCAAGATGATGGGGGTACAAAGCGGACTTCAGATCACATTTAGGGTCAAGGTGTCAAAACACAGATATTAAGTAGTCAATGGGTTCACAGTATTAGATCGCTTTTTTTTGTATGTTTATGTTTTTATGTTTTTATGAACGGTATGTTTCAAATTCAAAACAAATATTTTTATTTTTTTTTTAATTTTTATTACATCTTTTAAATCTGTACAAAGTAGAAAATCATAACCTTATTCGCCAAGCATCCTTTTTCACATTTTATTAGTGAATTAAGAAAACAAGGTTTTCTCATCACAGGAATGTCTATCCAATAGTATGCTTAGGCGTTAATTTTTTTTTTTAAATTCACATATATTTAAGAAAACGTTTATAAAACGTATAAGAAGTCTCATTTCAGCTTATTTTCTAGCCTTACAAAATTATTAGGCATTGAACTAGATTTTGCTGTGCAAAGTGAAAATACACTTCAATGAAATGTTTTTAAGAGAATTGTCACACCTTTGCAAATACTTCATCCAACTGCTTTAAAAATAAATGACCTGCTGTCTTCAAAGTGAATATTAAAACGTCGTTGATAAATAGTTTGTGTTTAAATATGAAAGTGTTCCGATTATTTAATGTATGGTATCACACTTCTTTTCGTGATGGACAAAATCAAATTTTATCCTTTATATTAATAAAAACTCAGTCATCTTTATAAGTTTGTAAAATAAATTAACGAGATGCTTTTCTGTTGTGTGCGATTTGAGACAATAATTTGTTACCAGCCAGGAAAGTGATTAATCCAAGTCCAAGAAGGTATCGAAGTGTGGTAAACATATTTAATTTCAACCAAAAGATGCCAAAGAGCACAAATATGCCTAAAAGTTAAAAAAGAAAATTGTAAATTACGACTATATTATTTTACTTAAACAAAAAATTATATTTATATTATTTATACGAAAATGTAGAGAATATCGGGCTGCAAATGCAACAAAATAAAATAATTGCATTTGTGAAAAATTCACCATTGCTTTTTTTGTGCCCGATTGAAAACAAACAAATTCATAAATAAATATGTCTGTCAAGCATCGGGCAAATATATTACTTTGTAGTAATGAATATACTCACTTCCTAAGCCCAAGTGGAATACAATAGCACTCAATGTGAACGGGAAATTTGAAAAATTTATTCCTATTTTAGCCCACAAAATCAGCAATACAAGGATAGGCGATAAGCATAAACCTGTGAATAAGTTTGATACAAACGCCGGTGGTCGTATTTCAGGCTCGCGAAACATATGCTGCAAATAAATTGAATGTTTAATACACGTTTAGGAAATATGTACAGAATTCATTATTTTCACACTATATATGTTGACTCATTGTTAATGTCCGATTTAATAAACACAAGACAAAATAATATAACAATGATGCCAATTACTTTACCAATGACATGGAGGTGACAAAAGCATGAAAAAATCTTTGGTCACTAACGAGCATTGGTATAAATTGATATTTTTTATAGAATTCTCCTCTTTTATTAGATAATTACTTTTAAACTATACCTTAATTTCGGGCTTTGGTGAATATACATTAGGCTTTTGTCTGTATGTAGACTTTTCAACAACTTCGGAACCTGTAGGTTCAGGGAATTTCAAACTAACTGTTGCTAGAGTCCATTGGAAAGAGTTGCTCAAAATAGCATCTCCAACAATCAGTTCAACATTGTAATCTCCGTTTTGATAATTGAAGTTTTTAGCTGCTGTTCCAACGGGCTGTACATATACATATATACAATATAATTAATTTTTTTATTTCTGCATTGAGAAATTTTTTAACAGAATTTATTTACCATATCAAATTTGTAAACATGAGATGCATCAGGTTCGGCAACGAAAATGATTTCTTGTTTATCTTTTTCATCTGATAAGTCTGATGAAAGCCGGACAAAAGCTTGATGTACTCTCATTGGTTTATTTTTAGAAGCATCTTTTAATAGAAATCGTACAACAAGTTTTTGTTGAGAATCAGCTTCGATTTTCTGACCCAATTTATTAGGATGAGCAACTCTAAAAAACAAGATACAGTTATAAATTTTTGTCAAAGACAAATGTTCCATTAATATATAATCTATTTAATAAAAACACCAACGCGATGCAGCCTACTGAATGTTATTAGTTTGTTAATAAATTTATATGCGAGATACAAAGTAAGAACATGCAAGATCACGCGCGCGCTATATTCATTCTTTATTTTCTCCCATGGTGAGTATACTATTATTGTGTCTGGTGAGGCCGAAAATATAACCTTCACGATGGGGCACCGGGAGCAATAGTAGTAGTCTACTTTCGGCCCGCCAGGCGATAGTATATTACACACCTAGGGAGCAAAAGTAAAGAATGTCCGAGATCGCATGTAAATTATCACCCGAGCCGAAGGCGAGCCGACCGCGAGGGTGACAAACATGCGATCTGAGGGATTCTTTATTTGCTTCCATGGTTAGTATACGATTTTTTTGTCTAGTGAGGCCGAAAATACAACATTCGCGATCGGGCGTCGGGAGCGAAAGTGGTACTTTTGGCCTACTAGGCAAAAAAAATATATACATCTCTCACGATTTTTTTAAACATGAAGTTAGCTCTATTCGTTTACAATATTAGACCAACCGGAGGGCGAATAAAAATATAACAATGCAATTAACATGGAATTAAAAACTTTTTGCATTGATTTTCTTATAAATGGAATAAGATGAAAATTGATAATAACTTACTTGACTAGTTTTGGTTGAGTTGTTTGATCAGCATCAGCTGTTCCAATTTCCAAATAATCAACTTTGACTTCAGCAAGTACTTTTACTGTTACTGTATTTGATACTGAACCAGCAGATACAGCAATTTTATAGAATCCAGGTTCTGGTGTTGTAGTCATAAAATTTAATGTGAACAAAGTTCTAAAAAATAAGAATCATTAAAAATTAATACGAAAATTTTCGATTTTTAATCATTTGCAATGACTAAATAAAAGTTGTCTGTTGAACTAAAGCAACTTTACTAATTCAAAAGAAGCACAAGAATTTATTCAACATTTAATTTACCCCAAGCGTATAACTGATATTGATATTTACATCAATCCAGCAAATTATTGGGGCTTACTTATTAACCCTTTGCACAACAGCTAAAATGATAACATCCGACCTTTTTGAAGATAGATTTTATTATTTTTCAAATTGTTTTTACTCAATTTTCTTCCTTCTTTTTGTGACTTCAGCTTAGTTATATGTTAGAATAACATAACTATACCGTGAGAAAAACCCAGTTGGATTGTTAATGTAAATAAACGAATTCCCAAAATTAGCTCTATTTTCAGTAAAATGTATGACTCAAAGGGTTAATAAACCTTATGTAAAATAAAATATATAAATTATTTACTTGTCATTAGGTGTTGGCTGAAAATTCTTTTTGCTAATAACAACTACATCATCTCCAACTTTTGTAGCGGAATTGGCAATAACATTTGATATTGATGGTATCGGATTTCCAAGTAAATCACAAACCGTAACCCGAACTAAAGGCTGCTTGGCAGAGATAACAACTCCATCTTCAGATAATGCAATGCAAACAGGCTTATCAAATTGATTGGTGGCCAAAATATTAATAGATGAAAGAAAATTGACAGCACCCTTTGGTGTCTGTACAGATCGTCGCGATAAGAAGTAGTTTGCTAATTTAACAATCTGCTGTGATTGTAAAGGTGGTTTTTTCTTCATAGTCGAAGCAAGTTGGTATATTCCATTTACAAGAAGACCTGAAAATAAATAAAAATACACATAACTACATTAAATAAAAATAAAGATAATAGTTTGTAAATAAATTTAAAATTCAGAAGAATATTTTTCTTCAAAGGATTTACAGTAGAACGAAAGTATTTCAAAACATCATATAAGTATGTAGTACATTATATTTCTTATTTTTAAAGGAGGATTCCAGTAAGCCCCTAGCTAATATATCATTAGTCAACATATCAAAATTACATTAACTGATGTATCATGCGAAATTGAAGGTTCAAATTAAAGTTTACTTATAAATAAAAGAGAAATCTTTATTTTTTTTTTTAATTTTTATTTATAGTGAAGATCGAATTAAATCTTGAATCTTTTGCTTATTTAATCAAATTTACCCTTATCTTTATCTATTTATGTTCTAAAAAGTTTCAAACTGGTATTTCATGGTTTTGTACATTCCCTTGTACTTACTACCCCATTTATTGACATCGTTTTATGTTTTCAAAGTTACTATTTTAGTGCAATCAATTTATTTTTGTAACACCCCGGGCGTAAAGTGCCATATTTACGCACCCTTACGATTACAAGTAAGCGCAAAAATAGAACTTTACGCACGAATTGTCAAAAAATAATGTTCGATACACGTGATAGAAACAATTCTGACACGAGTGTGATTTTTGTCCGAAAGAAGCGAGACACTCGTGCGAAAATCATTTTTATCTCACTAGTATCAAAAACTACTATTAAATATATGCAATTAAACGATTTAGACTAATGTAATTATCAAACTATATAATTAATCTTACTTGTGATTGAAAGACCTCCTTCAAATTGTAAAAATCGACCATCTACTTCATCAGCTTGCACAATAGCATCTTCAATATGATTAAAGGCAAAAGATCCAGAAGATCCCAAATTAGAAGCTATATGGAATACATATCCCAAACTATAAAAAAAAATTTGAGTTAATTACTTTTTACAACTTTCTTTGCTGTTTCTATATAAAACGTACTTTAAAAGACTATCATCTTTCTTTAATATAGTCTGTAAATTCTTTGCTAGTTTACTTGCTGTTACATCTGGAATCTTTTGATCAAATGCTAAGAAAGCAGTGACTGCATAATATAATTCTGGAATAGTATAACCTTCTTTATCCAGAACAGTTGCTAAGGTCTGTAAAAAAAAAAAAAAAATCCATATTTGAAATAGAAATAACACAGAAATGAAAATAGAATTTTCTTATTTGTTTGATCAGTATAACAATTATCTTCAATGTCATTGCAGTAGAACGAAAGTTATTTTATAGCATCATTTTAATGAAATTCAAAGTTACTAAATAAACTATTAAATTTAATAATATACTATGTACCAACCTTCGTAAGTGCAGCCAAAGGAAGAGATTTTGGTTGGCATTTTTCAAGTGCCTTCCACGTAGTTGCTAGATAATAGATCTGCTCAGTAGTCAATGTAGCATCACCAGCTGATTTAATTAGGAACTCGCATATTTCCTAAAAATATATTTTTTAAATTAATATAATAATACTGTTACTTTTAATGTAAAATTAAAAGTTATTATTTATTATCTTCAGAAAGACTAATCAAAAAATCACTGATTATCAATAATAGCATAGTTTCATCATATAAAGTTTTATAAACATTTGTATATAACTGCTTTTCTCCACATGGCACGTAAAGTGTGTACTGTACGCCCTGCGGACGAAAGACAGCCTACGCATTTTACGCTCCTCTTGGAGAAAAGTAGTATATGCACCACGGGAGTAAGTAAAGAATCCCTCAAATCGCATATTTGTCACCCTCGCCTTCAGCTCGGGTGACAATTATATGCGCTCTGGGACATTCTTTACTTTTACTCCCTAGGTGCATAATGTACTATTTATGTAAATACTTACAGCGGTTCTTGTAATGCTGTCTTTTATATGCTTATATCCGAGAACCGAATAATGGACATTGGCTAAATCTTGAGATTTAAGACCTGGTTCTAAAACTTTCTTCATACGTGCTTTGTCAGCCGTAGTCAGATAAGAATTTGTTGACGATGGAACATCGGCAGTTAATGACGAATTTATTATTGCAGCGATAAGCAAAAGGGTCCATATAGTAGCTAGTAAAAATAATTAAAATATTTTTATTATTACTTTTGTAAAATATTTCATGCAAATGGGTAAATGTTTAGTATTTCCTTGTGTAAAAAAATCTGCACGACTCAATTTATTTCCATTACCCAAAAGCAGTCTTATGAAAACAATCCTCACAAATTTTAGTATATTTAATTATTATAGGTAAGTATTATAAATATTTATCTTTATTAATATATCATTGAATCCGGATATCTCCGTTTATGTAACTTAACCATAAAAGTGTGCAACGTGGTTAATTAACAAGGTGTAAAGACTTCATTTTTCGGTGATGTAAGAAATTTTTTCAATAAAAGTAATTAAGAACCAAATAGTGATTTAAAAGTAACTTAAACAACTAAATGTAGATCACAATAAAGTTAATAATTAACACTGTCTACGTCTTCAAACTTAGCATGGATTTCCACGAGGCTATTTCGGCAGCCTCGTGTTTTCTGAATGAATTGAATATTTCAAGTTAAAGAAAATGTATAACCGGAAAGATTTATATGAATATAAAAAATGGAGCGAATTTCGAAGAAGAATTACTTACGATTCCCCATGGTGACGATAATTTTTCGATGCAAGCCGGCCGCCACGTCGGCCTCTGAAGCAAGATGGCTCTTTCCCCATTGCGCGTGTCAGGAAAAATGGACGAGTAACCGAGCAAAGCCGCCGGAAATAGCTGGCAGTGACGGACTCATTCATGCCTAGCAATATTAAAAATACACTCCGAACCGCCATTTCGCTTAAAATGTTTTTAGCGTTGGCTACACATTCAAAATATTAATATATGTAGCCCTACTAGATAAAAGAATGCTAAACGTAATATCTACGCGATTTAGATTACAAATTTAAGGGAATAAATATTTGTACAACTTATCAAAGCATCAATAAATATAACTCAAAGAAATGTGTTTCTATGCAATATTATTGTTGTATGTATATAATAATAATCTTGAAATTTTTGCGTGTTATTTGCCTAATTGTTGCAGAAAACTAATGCACAAATCGGAGCACAGTTTAATAACAGATATATAGGTACAGCAGAGTATAATCTCTAAAAATTAAAATATATAAGCGTTAATATCCCTAATGATAAAAATTAAGTGAAATCTTACATCAGATCTCCCGTGAGATTTTGACTAAACATAACTTGTACAAAATTTTCGTTAACAAAATTTCCATCACAATATTAACTTAAAATAAATTTTTTCTACATTTTAGAATGAAATTATTAATTTTTTTTTTTACAGTATTATTTTTTTACAGTTTTATTAATAATAAATGGAATATAATCCATACAACCGACTTAAAAAATAATGAAAAATTTTGTTAAATAAATTTTTGTGATATTCTGGTTTTCAAGTCAGGCGAGATTTTGACGCGAGAACTCAGGAATGATTTTCAGTATTTCAGTAAGGATATAGGCACCTGTACTGTATATATTATAGGTCGTATGTGTGCGTCCAGTAACAGCGCCCATAAAGTCTCGCAAAACCTCATTGCAGCGCGACACGATGATAACTTGTGAAACGTGAGGTCGTATACATTCGACGTATACTATTTTTATAATTAAATTTGAAGTGTAAAAATTAGCGACTCCCGGAAGGGGTATGTATATGTACAGTTGCGTGTCATAAACCAAATAACATTTAGAAATTCTATTATTTTTTATTATTTATCAAATTATCCAATGCACTTGCTCACTCGCTTATCAACCTGTATTGTACTTATCGATTTAAAATGCACGTAATGTATATAGGGTCCTCCCTTATTGTGTAAGCATACTATAAGGTATAGTTAAAGACAAATCTACCCTCAAAATAGCGAAGAGGGATCTGGGCCCTGGGTTGCAATAATATCTTTTTTGCAGCTGTATCTATTTTCCCTTATGAAAAAAGACTCAAATATTGAGTGTTTGCACCCAATTTAATCCACTAATATATATACTCCGAAATTACACTCAAGTAGGAGTAATTACGGACATGCTGAGTGTTTTTTTTTCGTATGAGATATATTTTCTTAAAAGTTTAATTTTTATAATTCTATAAACAAATATTATTAACAGAATTTTTACAGAATAATATTTAGTTCATCTAAATCATCAATATTGATAAAAATTCGCTTTAGCTAGGGTTCCCGAATGTAGCCTTTATTATTCACGTAGAAATGATTATATTAAAATATTATAAATATTTATATTAAAATATTATATTATTATTATTAAAAATTATTATATTAAAATATTATATTATTATTATTAAAAATTATTATATTAAAATATTATATTAAAAATTATTATATTAAAATATTATATTAAATATTTATTAAATATTATATTAGCAGCAACATTTATTGCAAATTACTTGATTAATGATGATCAAATCTAACTTTATTTTATTTTTTTAATTACAAATCTACTCTAAATTAGCAGTCATAAATATCTTGTTAGAGATTACGCGCTTCTACAGTGTGTACACAATTAATAAGTATAATGTAGGAGGCGTTGCAATCGAAAGTCGGTCAGATAATTTTATTATACTTGGCATACCTACGTGAACATGCTATATTAGTCCTATGGGAAATTTCTTTCAGAAACCAAAGAGTATTAATACATGATTGTAAAATATATGTTGTTTTCAAATCTCTATAAGGACATACTTTCAGTGACAAATAACGGTTTATCTTGTTTCTGCTATTACCCGACAAGTAGGAAGGAGCACACCTAAGGAATAATGAAAAAAAAGGTATACATACAAAATTTTACTATCAAATTTTACTTTTTTTAATATTTTCCATTATTTGTACATAAGAATAATTAAGTTAAGTGATTAGGCTAGGATATAAAACTACTCTATTAATTAATTTTAATATATTTATTTTCATTGCATTTCAATTTAAAATAAAAAATTTTTTACAATCAATTTACAATGCATAAACTAAGCTTTTTAAATTACTTTATCAATATTACACATTTCAGTTATTTCAAAAATCATTCATACAACATGTTCTATTACTCCAATAACACTTAAAACTTATTTATTGAATAAAAAGGTGCACTGTAATTACATCTACTGCGTCGTTATGATAATTAAACGTTTTTCTCGTGACTTTTTCTTAATCCTTTTGTATTGTTATATCTATTTATTACAAACACATAAAAATCTATAGTAAGTGCAATTTAGGTTTTTATGTTGTTAATTATGAAATGTGGTATGCTAAGATTTAAGAAAAAGTAATGCTAAGATTTAAGAAAAAGGAATTCAATGTTTAAGCACATATGTTTTGGTATGTACAATACAAATGCTTATCGATGAGACTCAATCGGTTAAATAGCTGACTTATAAAAGAACTCGTTTTTATTTACAAAAACTGAAAAAGAATTCTTAAATCTTGAATTTCTTACGTTTAATAACATAAAAAGTTGTATCTTTTATTCTTAAACTACTTTTAATATTTTACCATACACCAACACACTGCTTTTTACAGTCACAGATTTATAGTCTTTCTACTTTTTGTACGCAAGACATTTGTATTTAAAATTAATATTCTTTGTATTTTACACATGCCAATGTTCTTCCGACAACTTAGTATAATTAACACTTTAATTTACACTCTATCGATGTGGTATCTCGAATGAGGTTCCCGGAGGAGTAGGTTCAGTAACTGATGAGGCAACTGATGGTGCAACTGTTGGAAGAGGTGGAGTTGGTGCAGATGCTGCTGAAGCAGCTGCTAGTGCTGCCAGCTCTTCTTCTGCCTTTCTCATTATATCATAATCACTTAATGAACTTAAAGTACTTTTAGTCTCTTTTCGTGGAGAAGATTGCACTTCAGAATTTGATTTACTTGTGTTGGAAGTTTTACTATAAGTTGGTGAATATTTATCTTGATTTTGGTACATAGCTGAATTAACTGTTGTTAAAAATGTTGCACTAGGTTTTGAAGGAAGATATGGATCTACTTTGGAACTCTCTTGACGTTTCACATTTGCTAGAATCTCTTGAAGATTTGGTGGAATAGTAATATTTGAAACTTTTTCTAAAATAGGCTGGGTCAACTTTGATATGCCTTGCGGAGGTGGAGTGAAGGATCTTGCATCTGAAGGGCTGTAAGCTTCGACGGTATCACCACTGTTTGGAGGATCAAGACCCAGTCCCTAAAATTGTATGAAAAAAAAAATATATATGTATTGTGAAATATTATTCACTATTAAAACATTGATAAATTATGCTATTTCAAATAATGATTAATTCATTTTAAATATATATATATATATTTATATATATATATATATATATATCTTTTTAGTATAAAATTCTTATTTTACAAATATCCCCATTTAAAATTTTTTATTTTTTTTATTTTTCTGTATACTTATAGTATTTTCTTATATGTATCAATTACTTTAAAAGATACTTTACTTCAAATTAATAATATTAATATACATTTTGTGTTAAAAGTATTTAGTAACTCTGCCAATGAAAAACTAAATAGATAAAGTCAAGATATAATAAAAATTGTATTTATTAATCAATAATCTTATATGTATAGATATCACAGATAATAACACAGGATAGTATCTTTTATTGCCAAAAAATATTTAAAAAGTTGATGTAAAAAACCTCGTTACCCATCCCAAAACTTCATTTTTTAATATACTAATAAAAGTGCCATTTACACTATCGAGGATGCAAGGAACGGGTGTGGAGCTGGACGTGAAAAAGGTACAGCAGTAAATTTTTATTTACACTGTGAGTAACTAGAGAACAAAATATGTTACAGATTGCGTATATGCAAATAATTAGGCCCCGTTAGGTAAGTCTCTCACCGGCAGAGTCGCTGTAGCATCGCCTAAAATTGTTTGTATCTGCTGCTTCTCCTCCTCTATTTGCCTGTTGATCTCCTCCATCTTACGTTCTATGTCCGTTGGGTTCTTCATCGTCGGAACAGTGATTGACGTATCCGTCACCAATGTCTGTGATACCTGTAAACTCGAAGATGACAGTGCATCCTCGTCGTCATCAAGAACAACATCAACAGGTTCTCCTGGACTATACGGCTCGTCGTCGTCATCCAACTGCATTTTGTCGGATGATGAAGATGATTCAAGGGTAATCTTGGAAGACAATTCAGGTACGATCTTAGATATGACTGAAAAACTTTGTTTGACCTCTTGAGTTATTCTTATATGCGCCATAGGCCTTGGAGAACTCGGTAATGACATGCTCTCATCCTTGACATTTTGCGTTAAAGGATGTAAAGGTGGTGGTGGAGTGTAACTCCTATCGGATGCTTGCTGATCTTTTTTTACAATTTTCGTAGGAATAGGAGTAAGTGGCGGTGGAATGGACATACGTTTTTTGAGACTGTGTACTACAATAATACCTAATAACAGATGCTGTCGGTTTTCTTCAAAACCTGGACCATCCAGTGGCAATAGAACAGATGGCAGTTCTCTGCTACTTGAAAATGGCATTATATAAAAGTCTTTAATTTGTGACGAAATAGTACGTAAAACACCTAATCTATTACGACTATTTAAATAGCTGTATAAGGTAATGTATGGAATTGCTTCCTCGTCATTTATCGCTGTTAATCTAATGATCAGGATTTCCTTCGTCGCATTTTTCTTCATTTTATCAATATAGTCCCAAACTGTGGCAGGATTTATTCTGCCAACAACTTCAAAGGTATCTGGTAGACTTTCCATAAGTTCTTTGGAACTGCCGCTCAGATTCTGCGCGGTAACAAAAAATTTAGCGACATCAGCCATGTAAACACAACCCCGCCACACAGTCATTGCTCCCTTTGGTCCCTCATTAACTTTAGGTTCAAGCACTGGCTCTTTGTCAACTTCTTCATTAATATCAGGCGTTTTTATTATAACCGTTGAACTTGGCTCTCTATCAGAAACATCAGAATCATTACCATCTAACGTATTTGTCGTAGTTTCATCCTCTATATGCCTCCATAGCCTATCTTCAATCGATTTATCTGCACCAGATGCAGAAACATCAGCCTTTCCAGATTCTTTTTTTTTGTCCTCATCTCTCTTGTGTTTATGCTCTTTGTGATCTTTATGCCTGCTCTTACTGCGACTTGTCGAAGTACTTCGGCTACGTTTATGTTTGTCTCTCCTATCTTTGTCCTTATCTTTGTCTTTCTTTTTATCAGAACCGCCTCGATGTTCCTTATCTTTTGGTCTATCCTTATCTTTGTGCTTGCCATCTTTCTTTTTCTTTTCTCGACTACGTTCTCGGTCTCTGCTGTGTCGATGTCTACTTCTGTCACGCTTACCATCCTTACTACTCCTTTCTCGCGATCTTTCACGTCGTTTTTCTCGGTCTTTATCCTTCTCCTTCTTTTTCTTCTCCTCTTCAAGATACTTGAATTTCTTAAGTTCTTCTGCTTGTTTGTCTTCTTTTTGCTTATTTTCTTCCACGGTAGAAGATATCGTGTCACCACTATTTAAGGCTGTTACAATATCCTGAACAGGTGTTTTAGGGTCAATATTCTCGATAGCTCCATCATTTTCGATAATCTGCTCACCTTTGTGTGTCTTAACTACGATAGATTTAGCTTGAGCCAAAAGATCTAGCTCATTTTTCTTAATCATTTCAAGTTGATGTTTATTTTCTTTTTCACGCCACTCGGCCAATTCCTGGCTTGCCAATTCTTCAGGACTAAGTTTCACAAGTGCATCCGGAGTTAATGACTTCTCAGCAATTTTTCTATATAAAGTGAGATTTTTCGTATCTTTGATGTTAAAAACAAGACTGCGGTACCTGGCTTTATATCTTGCACCCGTATCTTTAAAGAATTTATACATTTCGATTTCAATTTGTAGAGCTAATTCACTAATTTCTTCTTCGGTCAAGTTAAGATCTTTTGCCTCTTTTATTCTCGTGGAAAGTGATTCTGCCAAAGCTTTTCTTACTGTCAGTCTTATAGGCTCCATTTCAGGCTTTTTAGGTGGTGGAGTCTTTGTTACTACTTGCTGATGTTGCTGCGGTGGTTGTTGCTGCTTTTGCTGAGACGTGGACGCCTTCGGTTCTTGTAATTTTTTGGTTGATGATGGTTTTTGTATTGGTGATGTGATTGGTTTCTGTGGCGTTTGTTGTTGATGTTGTTGTGATAAATTTTGTTGTTGCTGAACAACAGGTTTGATAGTTGTTTGTTTAAGATGAGATATTGGAGTCTTCACAGAAGTCGTAGTTGCTGCCTGTTTAGGTCGGTGTTGAGGTGACGCAGTGGTGCGTGCTGGAGGCGTATCGCTTAGCAGTACAGTTTTCTTCATGCTTGAAGTCAAAACAGTTTGCTTCGAACCAGACACTTTTGAATAAATCATTTTGGCCTGGGCTGGAGACTTGCCGTGAAGTGGCTTATTCTACAAAAACGGGATCAAAACAAAAATTACAACAAAATTAATTAAGAGTTAAACCTAATAATTGAATAAAGTAAACAAACATTTATGATTAGAAAATCATTAATAAGAAAAAATATATATCTGTGAAATTAATAGATGTCATATTAAATGTTAAATTCATTAAAATTTATTTTTGCTTTTGCTTTTGTTTTTGCCTTTATCACTTATATATATAAAGTCTGAACGACGTACAGTCTTAATTCCTTGGGTTTGTATAGCTGCGCCGGTCTTTCCTCCCAGTTGTATAGTATTTAAATTATTAGGTTTAACTACTTCATATGTTGGATGCTCTTTGAGCCAAGTCTTAAGATTTGACGCTGTCGGTGCATCTGTCCCTAAAAGATAAAAAGTAGCGATAAATATTAGTATTAATGAGAAATTTGATAATACAAAAATATAATAAGTTAGTAACTAAAAAGATGATGCCATACTGTAGCGATATTGTTATACATAGAGATAATAACTTTTTGTTTCATAAAAGAATAGAAAAAAAAAGCAGTAATTCACCCATTTGGTATCTTTAATTCAATGGGTTGATGAAAAATTGACAAAAGAAAAGTATAGTGTTTCCTCGATCTCCTTCACTTGTACATTTTGATGATTTTAAGTTCTTGCTATAATATTTTAAACTTAATTAACAGGTTCAGTGCTAGGCCCATTATGATGATATTTCATACAATTTTATATATTTAGTTAAAATTGATTGAAATTCTAAATATTTCATTAAAATTTAGTCATTTTCTATCACGTGACACATAGCACTAAACCTGTTAATGACAACTTGGCTTACCTGTTAAAACTTTCCCAGACTTTTTATCAAAAACCATTATTCTGGCGTCTGATTTTAATTTAAGCGTATCCGGAGTTTTTGAAGTTTTTATCTGTGATGCAGGAGATGGTTTCTCTTTGGTTGATGTAACTTCCGCATGTGCTAAAATGCATGCATCAGAACAGTAAATGCTAGCTTTCCTCGCCTCTTTCTTGCAAACTACACAATGAGTTACTCCAGGCGATGCAGTAGAATTTTTTCCAGTATTAGGCGACGGCCTTATTTCATTCATTGTCGAAGTACTGGAAATGGATGGAGTTCGATTTTGTTCATTTATAGTTGCATCTATGCTATTTCTTTGCCTTCTAGGAGTAGATTTAGGCTTGCTGTCTTCATTTTTTTTCTTTGAACAGTTAGGGCAAACCCATTCAATTCCTTGATTTTCCATTTGTTCACCTGTGGAAAGTGATGATAGAACTACGTTCAAGATTTAATAAGAAATTCACTTTTATATATATATATTTCCTAACTAGCTGAATGAAATTGAAAAATTTTTATTTAGTTTTAAAATTAAATTATTTTATATATTTATTTACAAATTCTACAAGACCAAGTACTACAATTTAAAGAAAAATATAATCAATATACTCATGCATATTACGGTACCAAATTAAGCATTAAAATATGCTTGCAGAAATAATAAATCTACTAAGGCAAATATATTATAACTACTCTTCTTAATTAAAGTTCTAAACTATTTGAGAATATAATTTTTATTAAAGCAAAGCAATATTGTATGCAACAAAATCTAATTTTCTAAATAATTAATAAAGAGATACATACCCATTGCTTTAGTAATATGTACACATTTTCCATGAAACCAATCTTGACACATATCACAACATATCATAAACCGATTATTATGAGGTTGTCTACAGATACACCAGAGCCTGTTAGGATCATCTTCTGAATCAGAATTAGGTTCTTCTTCCTCTTCTTCATCATCATCTTCCATATCATAGATCATGTCTTGTTTTTGTAAACTAACAGTATGGGAAGGTGTTCTCCTAAAATAAGCGGTAATTTTCAAAACGTAAGGTAATAGAAACATCACCAAAAATAAAATCTTATATCACGTACGACATTCTTTCTGTTTTAATAATGAGAGGTTCCACTTTAAGCTGCTGCTGCTGCTGCTGCTGCTGCTGTTGCTGCTGCTGCTGTTGCTGCTGATGTTGTATCTTATGCTGTTTCTTCTCAGTTTTAAACTGTTGATTTCCAACTTTTGCTTGCAACCTTTTACTTCGAGTTGCAGGAGCTTCAATTGGTGGCAAGGTTATAACTCTTCCTCCACGAATAATTTGCATTGGTTCTTTTGAATCTTTTTTCGTAATTGGTTCTAATTTTGGAGTAGTTGTTGGTGTTGTAGAAACTGTGGAGGGAGCAGGTAAAGTAGTAGGTGTAGGCTCTGTCTTTATTGGAGTTGCCATCACTGAAGGAGATGGATCCAATATTGACGATGACAAAATTGAATCAGGCATTTCTGATGCTCCATCAACTAAACCACTCTGTAATAGATTTTTCTTTTAATTATTTAGAAAATTATTTTTTGAGATCTTATCATCTAAATAAAAATTATCATTTACTTCTAATAATTGAAAAATTATGTTAATAAAATCATGTTTTATTGTTTTAATGATATTAAACTTACATGATCTAAATCAACACCAAGTGTTTCTTGAAACAGTAATGCTCCTGCTAATAATTCTTCGTCATTTGGCAATTGTTTAGCAGCATCCATTCCCAGTGTAGCCAGCAAATGATCATCACCTTCAATAGCACCTAATAGTTTAACGTAATTATATTATTAAAAAATTATTATTACAAATATAATGATTAATATAATTAATTAGAACAAGATATAGTATCATAAATATAAAACAAATTAACAACATTAGCACAGCTTAAACGATAAAAAGAAAAAAAAAACGAAATTAAAACTTACTCTCAGAAGCAACATTCTTTGATTTATTAGTTTGTTCTATTGCTGGAGGAATTTCCTTAGATGCAGCTGAATTTGTTGCTAACGAAAATAATATGATTGGGCTAACATTAACTTAAAATTTATAAATGCGACAAAGATGAAGAGCGCTTAAACCAAAATTATGTTTAGAAAAAAGCATTGAAGTAGTTTGCATAATACAAGATGAATAACTATAACTTTTATAATTTATATAAATCTTTAAATCTTTTTTTTAATTATTTCTAAAAAAATATAAAGATGTATATCACTTATATACCATCTAGAATAATTTATTAACTCTATACTTAATAAAAATATAAATAAAATTTCTTAAATAATTTATAGAATTTGCATATAAGTTTGATAATATGAAGACAATGGGAAACTTTTTATCTTATCCAAATTCATAACATGAGAAATAATAAAAAAATAAAATCCATAAAACAATTTAAATAATAATAGTAATGATGTTTTATTACAATGGCTAATAAGATTGTTTTATAATTTTTAGAATGCATTTTAACAATCATCTAGCATGCAAGAAACACTGTAAAAAAACAAAAACACAATGAAAAACTAATTATAAAAAATGTGCTTACCAGAATCCAGAGCTGGTTGAAGTAGCTCTGCTATTGCAACTTTACTGTCTATTTTATCATCTCCTAAAGTATCCGACAGTATTGATGCATCAGATGCAAATTTAGAACCTATAGTAGCATCTACTGAAGTATTTGCAGATATACTTGTATCCATTGGTTCATCTAACATATTTGAAACATTCATAGAAAGCATTGATGTACTGGCAGATGAAGTTGATGTTGTGGTTACATTTACTGCAGTAGTCATTACAGATGGGTTTGTGCTAGTATTATGGCTAATTGTTGTTAACATTGTAGAGGTTGCAGCAGTCGTAACAGAAATATCTGCAAGTTTTGCTTCATGGGTAGAACCAACACGACGTATAATATCTGGTGTAGAAAACAAAGCAGGTCCAAAAGCTTCGACTACGTGGGAATCTGATTTGCGGTGTTCTTTTTTTACTATTTTTTTTGGCGCTACAAACAAATATAAATGTTATTTCATGAAATCACCAAAAATTTTTTAATATCATACGTGTAACTGCACAAGCACACACACACACACAAAATAGTTTTTATTGATAATATGATCAAATACACAGATGCTTGTTAAAAATTTTAATATAAATCTACTGGCTAATAATTAAAAAATACTGATAATGTACAAAGTAAAGAAAAATAAAATCATTTTAAAGCAGTTATTATATTTTTAAACTAAAAAAATCTTTTTTTCAAATTAAAAAAAAATATTAATTCTGCTCACCAATTGGTGTTTTTGATTCTGCAATTTTAGAAGATTCAACTGAAGTTTTAACTGGCGTTTCCATACTTGTATCAACTTTCTTTTTATCTTTTTTAACTTCAGTGGGTTTTGCTTTTATGCTTGGTGGTACTATTTTTTGTTGTGGTAATGAACTCTGCACTGGTTCTGTTTGCACCTCCATAGGAGTAACATTTTGAGTCATTTTTGTTGATTGGTGCTGAACAATAGGATTTGCTCCTTTGATTATTGCTGGAGATGATAATACTTTTATATCTTTGATCATAGGAACTTTAGAGCTCTGAGATGGGATGAATTTACTTTTTGGAATCATCACTTGCTTTTTGATACCTAGGGTCTTTGTATCATTTGGATTCATTAGTACCTGTTTCTGGACAAATACTACCTTTTGATTATTTCGATCTTGACCTGGTTTTGTTAAAATCATATCACCTTTAAACATATTAGCACTTATCAAATTTGCTTTTACTTGATTCGTTGTTTGCAAAACATTGGTCTCCACTTGTGGTGGTTCACTAATAGGGGTTGATGGGGCAGACGTATCATCTTTCTTTTTTCCAGCATATGTTTTCAATTGTTTTTTATTTTTACCAGGACTTTGCTTTTCAGACTTTTCTTCTTTCTCAGGACTCTTCATTGCATTAACTGCAGCAGCCATTTCTAAATCCAAACGTCGCACTTGCTCACTATCCATTTGTTTATTGGGTCCTCTTCTGCGAGAAGCAGCCATGCTACCACCTCTTGTAGTGAGTCCCCTCCTACCTCCTCTAGCTCTAACTCCTCTTCTGGAAGACCGAGGTGGTCCAAAATCACTATCACTGTCTGATTCTTCTGATTCAGAGGATTCTGAAGATGAAAGTAGCTCATCATCCTCTGCATCATCATCAGCTTTAGCTTGAACTTTATTCTCCTGCTGCATTGGACTTGCTACTGCACGTGTATTAGCATTAGTAGTTGATTTTGGTGTAGTTGTAATTGGTTGTGTTGCAGTGGAAGCTCTTCGTGGTCGACTACCTACTGAAACTGGTTGCTTCACTATCTTTGGTGGTATTGAAGTAACCTTCTGTTTCATTGGTGTAATAGAAGTATTATTAAGATTAGCGGAAGATACTGGCAATAACATAGAAGTGTGTGTTGTAGTCTTATTAAGATCTATGCACATTGATTCATCCATATCAGATGAACCTGCATCAGGCAGTGGGTCTGCAGGTTTTGGATGTGAAGGAGAGAACCTGCTAGTATAACAGTGATCTAACTCTATACTATACCGTATAGAATTTTGTTGTTCCTCCACTGTTAACATATCTAGAAATATTTGAAATTGTAGAGATTATTTTAGTACTAATAGTTCGTAATTATAATAATATTAGATTTACCAAGCATGGCTGTCACGTTTTCACCAAGGATCTGCTTGGCTTCTTCACTCTGTAGGGCTGTTTCTAATCTTTCTAATTGTTCCGGATCCATTTCCATGAAAGGATCTACCAATGCAGATGTATCAGCAGTACTATTTGTAGTACTTGTTTCAGGTGGGACATATGGAGGTGGATCAACAGTTAAAGTTATATTTCCTTCTGCAGCATCATTTTCAGTTTGGCCTAATCTCACAACACTTACTGTAGCATTTGATTGATTTACTAGAAAAAGTAAAAAAAATTTAATTTTAAATTCGTGATAATTACAAAAAGCTTACAATTCCCTTTCAAATTATATTAAAAACATTATATATAAAAATTAATTATGAAAATCCAGCATGAAAATCATAATGAGCTGGAATGTTTTTTCCATAAGAATTCTTAATTTTGTTTTAAAAAATAAAAGCAAAATATTTAACAATAAATTCTTACATATAAGACTTTGTAATGTATCTTGATCCACTGATATTACTCCATTATCGTTCACCATTAAGATAAGTGTATCATCTTTTTTTGGACCACCCTCTTGGGGCTCCACTATATATGAACTAGACATTTTTTATCCTGAAAAAGAATAAAGGTTTTAATTGAGGCTATATCATTATTTTTCTTTATCTAATGTTGTTAGTATTTGATATAATAGATATGAGTCAATTTAAAAAAATTTGATTGTTTAATATTTTAATTATTAATTCAAAGAAAAGCATTGCACCAGTTCAATTTGCATCATTGTGTAGCCATTAAAAACACAGGTTCCCGTTGTCTTTTGCTAGGTAACTATTATAGCATTTAGGTTGCATTTGATTTTTCGAGTAAGCCGAACCAGCGTCGGCACTCGGCAAGTTGCAATATTTGCCCCTCGAAATACTTGACAATATTAAATGCTTATTCGAAAAAAATATCGAGATAATTTATTTTAATTTACATAAACATAATCTCCAAGTTTTATAACTTTAACCTATACAAAAATTTTCCTCTTATTTCTTATCAAATTAAAGATGTATTGGCCACAAGGTTTCATCCAAAAATTTTGGCTGAATAAATACGTTTTCAAAAATAGTAACATTGTACAGTAATAATAGTAAACAATTATGTAAAATGTTTTTAGAACTGTAAAGAAGGTTTACATCAATATTAAAACAAAAATTTTAATGATTTTTTTTTCACTTTTGAAATGACTGTACATCTAATTTTAAAGTTTTTATATTATATTTCAGAAAATATTCTCAAAGTGTACATCTTAAAAAATGATGGGTCTGAAGTTTAGCAGCTTTGCAAGTTGAAATTCACAAAAATATCAACAAAAAAACTATAGATGCAATATTATAACAGTTTAGAAATTATGTATAGAGTAAGTAATACAGGATTGTAATAAGTTACTTGTAAAAAAGTAAAATAGTTATTTGTAAAAAAAGACCAAAAAGTAATAAAAATGTAAATTAAAATTTGTTCTAAAATTTATGTAAAAAAGTTTTCTTGTATTTTAAAATACATTTTGTATAATTTTTTATGCTTACCGATTTTTTTGGGTAACTATAATATAAAATTATTGTTTTAAACTTTTAAATAGAATATTATCGCCAATATAATTTGAATTGAAAGAAATATTTGATAAAAATATTTGTTTCTATGCTATTTGTGCAGTATTTTTAAATTAAAAACACATCAACATCATCATTATCAAATTTTATTTTATGTTATGAACACTAAGTTTTGTTTATGTTTAGATAGTGTAAAATATATAAGATGACAATTTTTATAAAATATTTTACAAAATATCTATAAGGCAAAGCTAATCATTCAAGTTATTTATAGGCTAGATGTGGTTGTGATTATATTTTACATATATATAAAATTGTCATAAGAAAAAAAAAATTTTTATTATTATAGACGATTTAGTCAAATAAAATGATTGAACATTATTTTATCATAATGAATTTTATTACATCATCTAGAAAAACACTAGAAATATCATTTTTATTTATTTTTAGGTTTATTTGATTTATTTTGTAACTTTAAAATTTTCATATGTAAAATTTATCTTTTTTCCACACCCCTACCACTATATACTTTTTATTTATTTAAAAAAAAATAAATAAATAAACAAAAAAAAAGAGGAAAAAAATATTGAAATTGAAAACTTGAAAAAAAGGAGTTAATATAAAGTTATTTTGTCTGTATAGTTACGATTTCTTATTGAAAATTATTGTTTAAGTAGGCTGATATTGTAAACACTTCATACTTAATACATTCAAGTCTCCAATATTTATAAAACTTATATGAAGAAAATATAAATATACAAACAGTAATAACTTGTTTTGTTTTTAGACTTTTAAATACAAAATCCTGCAATTCACGCACTTATTTATATTATTCATGGTTGTAATGAAAGTATTTTTAAGCCAACAAACGTTTTATTTTTCGCTGAGAGTTGTTAAGAATTCCAATCCATAATGAAAGTTCTATGTGTCAATTGTGTAAACTCTGCATGAGGTCAGAGTATCATGTGTAACTTGTTAAATTGTGAAGATCACATTAACTTGATTTTCTCAACTAGATCCAGACAATTTCTCTATCCATGAGACTTTGCATTTTTTACAAGGAAATAGGTACACATCCAATGATTACAGGTATTATGTACACTTTATGCGGATGTGTAGACCGAGCAATAAAAGAACGTGGTCACTATTGGCTCCAACGAAGCGTTTATAGATAGTAACAGAAAATAACGACGAGTATTCTCTGCAAGTTCTCAGAGACGATATATCACGAGGTGGGAATCTTTATCGTGGCAGAAATGTACGAAGCAGCTTTCATCCGTAAAGCGTGTTTATGGATAATCGCCTTAGTCGGGCTGATAACGGCGTAGTGCAGGCAAAATTCGAGATGGACAGAGAACGAGTTGTATATGCGGCAGCGGCACACAATAGAGCATGCAGTAATGCTCGTCCGAGTTGGAGAGTCGGCGGCGTTCCGTGCAGCGGAAGACGTACAAGGGTGCACTGCTGCTCCGTCTCTGCGTCCTTTTATATTCCTTTTCCCCCCGTCTCTCCCCCATTAGCCATCGGCGAAACGTGCTCTCTCTGAACTGCCCCCTCGCCTCCTCGACTGCCACACTTCCCGAGTTCCCGCGTAAAATGCTACAACTTGGGTGCGCGCGCGCACACACACATACCTACACGCACACAGGTGCTGATAAAAACGGAGCTCGAGGCAGAGGAACGTGAGCGAGACTGGTTCAGCAGCACGACTAAGGTCGGGTTGGGCAGGGGCTGCGTGACGACTCCTCGGCGGCAGCAAAACAGCTCGGCGCTCCGCAAGCTTTCAGGTAAACAAGCCCCACGAGCCGCCAGTCGCGACGGCCATCGGCCATCTTGTCCTCAGCTCCGTGCTAGGTATAGAACGATCCCCCCCTGTCGCCCGTCCAGTCCCGTCCCGCAATATATGCGATGTGCGGCGCGGCAGCGGTGATTTTTCGTCGTCCGTCGTCGCCTGTCGGCGCGCGCACGTATACAAAAGTGCACAAATGTTGTCGGTATCGCGTGACGATATAAGTACAGCAGTTCTGAGGCGAGTTTAGGGCCACTCGCCGTTGGGATGCACCGCAGCCATCGTACGCGCGCCTTTTTTCGCTGGCTCGCTGGCACCTATCGCGAAAGGCTACGAGACGGCATCGCCGGGATGAGAGCGAGCGCAGCCCCGACTACAGCACGTGCGACCGGCCCGAACTAACGTCTCCCTTAAACTGCTGGACTGCACCGAGCGGCGGTCGGCGCGGACTGCATAGCCGAGCCGCGAGCGCTATAATCTGCTCTTTGTAATTTGCTATATTGGCTTGGCCGCGACGCCACCGCGGCCGACTGCGGATGTCGAGGCTCTTCTCAGTCGGAGAAGTAGGCATCCCTTTATTACCTTTTTGCTATCTCTTCGATAGCTCCATGAGCTTTCTCGTTAGCAAATCAAAAATAAATCTAGCTTTTTTTTCAAAGAAAATGTATCTTTTTTACTTAAATAAAATTACCTCATGTATTATCAACGAGTTTTTAGACTTCTCATCTCTGTAGAAATCTAGATTACCGATGATTTTTTTAATTTTAAATATTTTTCATGCAAGTAATTTAAAAAAGTCAACTTTATATAAATATATATACCTACCTGTTACGTTGATATTTCTTCGTGTTTCTTATTAATTATATATTATATTAATAAAAGAGACACCAAATTTCTATTTATACTGTAGAAAAATAATAGCTTCTTTAAGTCTATATATTCATCATCAAAAAAACTTATAAGTAATCTATATTTGTTGCTTAAACTAAATATTTTTTGTCAATTGCAAAGGTGTTTTTCCTTTAATTTCCGTACATGCCAACCACGGTCGTACATTACTGTGTACATCATATAGTTTACACAGTAGCTAATACAGTTTAGCCTATAGACCGTGGTAACTAATATAAAGAGTGGCAAGAGGGCTATCCACATTGCATGCCAAATTCCATATAGGTATAGGCGGTATGCCGTATGCGTTTCCTACTCGTAGACTTCCCCGCTGATTGGTTCTCATTTAAAGCTCAATACTAATCACCAGGTAAATATACAAATAGTAAATGCATAGGTACGGCCTGCAATGTGGATTCACTGTATGCATAAGTGAAAATTCACTGAAAAATGATACTGCTGCGCATCTGCACGCATACTTAAAAACTAGAAATGGTAAGTATTAAGATTTAGATATTTTAGATAGGTACAAGTAAAAACCAATAAGCTTCTAGGGAGTGTCCACAAATGCGCTGTCCTACGCTGCTCTGTGCGTTCCGATTTTAAATTTATAGGTCCACCTATGCTTACAACCTATATAAATTTAAAGACGCAACACACAGCGCAGCGCAGCATAGCGCATTTGTGACACCCCCTACACACATAGGTAGGTACGCGTGCGGCATGCCGTCACTCAGCAAGAGCAACCTCAATTTTTTTTAAATCCCGCTCTACCAGCGCGCATGCGCACCTTGTTCATGCCTTGTTTTGTTCACATGTTCACATCACACCAGTGCCAACCAAAAGGACAGAAGAAGCCGGTTAGTTGTCACTGCCGAGTGCCGAGTTACCGACTGTGCCGCATGCCGCGTGTAGCACACTAGCACACTTCACTTTATACTAGCAGTATAGGTATAGGATATTTATTCTTCAATCCATGTGCTTGAAAGATGGTGAAACAACGTGAAAAAGTGAAATCAGAAAATAAACAAAATAATGATTCAATGGATGAACAAATGGGAAGTGAAAAAAACGGAGAATCAGAAGAGATAGAGCAACAGAGTGAGGGCGATGAAAAACATGATGAAAGTCATGAATCTGCAACTGAAAATAAAGAAAAAAAGAAGAAAAGAGGTATTATTTACCTGTCAACGATACCAAGATATATGAACGTTACTAAAATCCGAGAAATTTTTGCTGCTTACGGAACAATTGGACGAGTTTACTTACAACTAGCTGACAATGGTACGTCATAATTACTACACTTTATTCATAATATTTTCAGTGTTATAAAATTATTTAAACATAACCTCTAATACTAAGTTCTCAACATATTATTTGCTTTATAGAAATAGAAAATAATAAGAATTTGAAGAAAAAAAGGAGAAAAACACCTGCTAAACATTTCACAGAAGGCTGGATTGAATTTGAAAGTAAAAAAGTAGCTAAATCTGTTGCTGCTACACTCAACAACAATCAAATTTCTACTAGAAAGAAAAGTAAATTTTACGATGTTATATGGAATATTAAATATTTACCAAGGTATGAGAACTGTTTTGTTACTTTTTTGCTAAGGTTGTCAGACATAATCAAAACTAATCTTTATGGCAGGAAATTAAGTTTTTATAAAAAACATATACGTTTCATACAATATGTTATTAGTGAAACTGATAAATCTGAGGATTGCAATATTAATTATATTGGTTTACCATTATACAAATTATGAACAAAACATTTTTAAAAGTTTTACAATTCAAAAATAATAGTTCTTATCTAATTCTATGGAAATAATAAAATAATATATGCTTGTTAAAGTTGTTAAATTTTTATAATTATTTGTCATATAATTTAGTTTTAATTTTAAGTTTGTATTTAGTTCTAAGTATACTTTTCCAGTCCTGCACACAGGTTAGCTTTGTCTACCTCTTTGTAGGGTTTTACAACCTTGTAAATCTAACTGGTATCAATAAATAAAAATAAATAAAATAATTAAGAAGTCAAATTTTATTTGGAATTTTTAGGTTCAAATGGACTCATCTCAGTGAAAGATTAGCATATGAAAGAGCAGTACACAAACAAAGATTAAGGACTGAAATTGCTCAAGCTAAGAGAGAAGTTAATTTCTTCTCTTACAATGTTGACAGAAGCAAGAAACTGAAAAAATTAAAAGAACAAGGACAATCTACTAGCTTTGTTATGCCAGAAATTAAGCAAAGAGAAACCGACATGGAAATCAGGCAGAAAAAGAATCAATTACAAAATGAAGATAGAACTGAGTTCCTTAAAACACTCTTTGGTTAATTATTTAATTTTTCTATGTTATATTTTGTAAATATAAATTTGTTATAATAAATTAGGATATGTTTTTACTTTGTAATTTTTTTTTTCTTAAAGTTGAAAATTTGAGAAAAATCGCAATTTTTCAGTAAAGTAGGAATTTTGGAATATGTTTTTAATAACAAAAAGAAACAAAGTTACAGTCGCACGGTCTGACATTTTGAAAAATTTGTGGAAATTTTAGTGCTATTTTTCAAAAATTCTTTGGAAATAGTCTCTAGTAATAATTTCAATAATTTGGTTCATAAAAATGTTCTAGATAACGTTCCTAAGAAGAAATTGGAACCTGGTGAAACTAAAGAAGGCAAGCTTTCATTTACAGTTTTCAAAATCAAAACATTTTAATTGTACCCAGTTATACCGATTGAAAGTTAGTCAATGAAAATACAAATTAATTGCCCAACTTTGAATTGACGTAATAGTAGAATTAAAAGATTTTTAGATTCCACAAAAAGCAAATTAATCAAGGCTTTTCTTTAGCTCCATTTTCTTTCTGTTAAATTTTATCTTGAAACACGTTAAACAGTTTTTATGAAGTAAAATTAATTTTCATAACTGTACTTTTTCAAGAAGCTCGATCCATTTTCTGCCATCCAAAAACGTAAGTCTAGGCAAAATCCGTGATTGGAAGGTCGTCGCCGCTCCTATATAGTTAGTAAAGTAATGTTAGGGTTCACGCAGAATTGTATATAAGCATGACATTATTTACCGTATTTATTTAATTTTTATCTATACATCTCGATGCATACTGCATAAATTTTATTCCCTGATTAAAAAATTAAAATATTCTGAGACGTTCGGAAAGGTCCGGTTCCAAAGACATTTTAACCAGGGTTTAGATATGCAAGTTTTTAAATTTTGCGTGAAAAGTAATTAAGTGGTGCCTATAGATATTAATTAATTTCTTTAAGAATTTACAAAACATTTTTTTTTAGAAAGAAGGATTACTGAGTGACCTATGTGTAACGTTACTTTTTTATTTTTTTTTAAATATATTATCAGACAAAATTGATTAATATGTATGAAAATCAACTAAATCGAAAGTCGATCGTCAGGAATAAATCATTTTGACCATTGAAATTTATTATATTTTACAATTTATAGAAAAATATAAAAACTAGGTACTATTACAAACATGTTGGAGCTAGTATTTAAATTTTGTATTTAGTTACCATCATTTTTGTATTTCAAATCCTATCATTTTGTCAATCAGCGCAGATTTCCACTCTTAAAAGAATGATAGCCGGAAGTAGTGGCTCATTTAAAGACTCGATATGATTGGTTATATTTGGAAAAAGCGCGAATATTTGAACTTTTTATGATTTGAATTTTGAAACTCAAATATTTATAAAACTTCTAAAAAATTAAAATAGAATAAAAACATTTGATTTTTTGCTTGAAACATATGTATCTAATTATATCTTATCATTTAAATTAATTAAAACTAAATCATAGTGAAAAATAGTGTTTATAACCGCAAATAAAAAATAGTACGCGCGAAGCGCGTTTGAATTTTTCTAGTATTATTAAAAAAATCAAATTGGTGCAAGAATGGTTGGACTTGAATTTGACAGAACCTGACTGAATTAATATAGCAAATTTGGTATATTTGAAATTACATATAAAATATGAAAACATGCACCTTGACGAACTGCATATTTAAATATATGCACAAATTAATTTCTGTAATTTTCCTTTTTTTTCAAAAATTTCGACCATAAATGAAGTTTTAATATATTGATCTGCCGAGGTCAATTAAAATCGATTACTAAACGAAACGATATAGGTAGATGGCTCTCATCGACCGCTCATTGTTGGCAAAGGCAATAGGCAATCTCGATTCTCGACCACGAGTCCACGACACGATCGAGATTCGAGTTCGAGATGAAAAGTAGATTATCTCGAATCTCGAGTAGGATTATTTTAGAAAGGGACGAGACGAAGCCAGGGCCCAGGACAGAACAAATGTTAATGAACAACATGAGTTGCTCGGCGGGGCATTGACAGGGGCAATCCAATTCAGAGTGGTGGGGGGTCTGTATGAGTATAGCTCTCTGACAGGGAGAGGGAGTAACAATTGTCAACACACCCGTTCCACTTCACTTCCCAATAGTCCTCGGGTAGAAGCAGTTCTCTTGCTGTTCTCTTGCATTTCATTATATATACGAGATACTTATTCTCAAGCATTAGGTTGGAAAATGGACGTGAAGAAAATTATGGAATTTATGGAACTGATCGGGCGATTGAAGGTACATTGTGCTTTTTGTATATTTACCACTGATAAAGTGTTAAGTGGGAGTCGCGGGACTTTTGCATACATTTCTTGAATTATTTTTACGAAATCTGCGATGACATTGCTTAATATAAGTTCAAGCATTCTTAACATCATTCCTGTTGCCTGCTCTGTGAAACTTACGTAATAATTTTTAAATAACAATCTACTATACAGATACGTTAATAATCATATAGGTTAGCTTTTCCGACTTAAACTTTTTATAATTAACGTCTAAATATTAAACAATCGTCATTCAATTTCATTTTATTCAATTAACGGACAAAAGGAGTGACACAATAAACAAAGACAAAGACAGTATTTTCATAAGCAATGACTAATTGTAATCATCACACACACATAAAGCTTTTTGTTGATCTGAAATAAGATATGAATAATTTATTCTTTCAGCACCTGAAAAGAACAGGTTGGGTGATAAGAAATGTTCCTGACCCTGAAACTATTTCAGGACATATGTACAGAATGGCTATGTTGTCCTTCCTGGTTGATCCAAAGGAGAATTTAAATAAATCAAAGTAAGTGGTGCTAGAATTTATAAGACTGAAAGATTGTATTTAATTAATTAAAAGTGCAAGAAATTATTGATACCAAAATAAAATTTACATTTTTATAAGTTGCATTGTAAGAATGATAAATTATCAGTTTTGTTCTAACAAAATATAGAAAAATCTTATTAATTACTTTTTGCAGATTGATTGAAATGGCACTAGTCCATGATTTAGCTGAGTGTATTGTTGGAGATATCACACCACATTGCGGGGTTTCGAAAGAAGACAAGCATAGAATGGAGGATGAAGCTATGGAAAAAATCTGTAACAATCTTGGAGAAAGAGGAGCTGATATGCTTAAATTGTTTAGAGTAAGAAAATTAAATAAAAAAATCATTATTTAGTTAGTTCTTATGTCATTAAAAATACTCATAACTTTAAAATCTTGTACATTTTATATAGGAATATGAAAAGCAAGAATCACCAGAAGCTCGCTATGTGAAAGATCTTGATATTATTGACTTACTAATGCAAGCTTTTGAATACGAAAAACGTGATAACAGCCCAGGGAATTTACAAGAATTTTTCAACTCTACGCAAGAAAAAATAAGGGATCCTTTTCTTGGAGATATTGTGAAAGAAATTAACAGTCAACGAGAAGCACTTTCCAAAATACGTGAAAACGGTAATTGATATACCGTCCTAGTTAATTAAAAACAAAAAATTTAAAACTAAATTATAAAAACAACATATAATGTCATTTTTGCTAGTCAATTCTGACATTTTTTATTGATAAAAAATAATATATGAGAATCATAATTTATTGAATTATTTTTAATTATACTGATTAATTAATATATTGAACTTAAGAATTTATTTCAAAGTAGTACAATTGTATTTTTGTTTGTATTATTACTTAAATTTTAAGTTTTTATATGACATTTTATTATCACGTGGAATTTAATTAAGTGATTTTATTACCTAGCATTAAATTCATAAATTGCTTTTTCTATTGAATTTTTAAAACTATTGATCGTGTTTAAACACATACAGAAATAATTTTTATTTTTTTGTTAAAGAAAGGTTAATCATATATTTACATTTTGTAAGTAGAATTACAAAAAAAAAAAATGAAACATAATATTCAAATTAATTATTAATAATTCAAGAAAAATGCATAATGAAGTTCATGCAATATTATGTATTATAAGTACATTAATGAGATATTTCATCATAAACCGTGAAAATGTAGAAATATAGATTTTCTTGACTAAACATACACACATTACTTTATCTACTTGATACACAAATATATTACCAATATAATTAATAAATTGAATCAGTCAGTACTGGATAATTAATATTAATAAATGATAATACTGATTCAAATCAAAGCAAAACCATTTTGTAATCATAGCTGTATGATAAGAAATTTATGAAAATTATTTGATGATATAAAATACTGTAAAAGATATGTTTTCTTCTGGACAAGTTGTTTTAACAAATTTACTATTGTATAAAACGTAAAAAATATACGAAATTTTAAATATATTTATAATATAATTGAAATAAGTAATATTACAAGACAAAGTATAATACAATAATAAGCATTTTTTTATCTCTTATATCTGATATATTATAAAGTATGATATGAAATGGAATTTAAATGTAGTTAGATGTTGTTAGTCCGTCAATATTTTTTTATTCAATGTCAATCATTTTAGAAAAATGATATGTATATATGACGTAGTTCATAGGTTTATAGAAGCAAGCGTACAAAAAAGTACCACAGTTGAAGATTACAAAATATAAAAAAATGTGTTCAAATGACAACTTAAGTAATTAAAAAATTACAAAATAATTATTACTAGCTTATTATATTATTTATAAAGAATAATACTAAGAATTTAGGAGACAACACAGAGATCTGTATTTAAATAAAAGTATTGAATATCTAGTGAACATATGTCTTATAATCATGATAAATAAATTATTAACATATAAGGTACAATATAGGTTATTATAAAGAAAACATTAAAAGAGTGATAAATTGAAAAGTCATAATCCTATTTAATTATAAACATAAATATAATAAAAAGGATTGTCTTGAAAGACGTAAGTAAAGAGAAATTAATGTAAAAGTATACTATGAGAAGATCTGTCAATAAAATATATTGTTTTTCTACATCTCTTAAAAATGTTTTTAATTAATCTTTCCTGTATCATACAGTACATTTCAAAGTCAGAATACGGTTTTTATAAAAAACATTGTCGTTTCTCATAAAAAGGAGAACGCCGATGGATGCGTATTAAAATATGAAAATTAGAAGCTTAGAAAACAAGTAAAAAAAATCAAGATTACATCAGATTTTTAGTTTTCAAACCAACAACAATTTATATTTCAATATTTTTCACTGTGTAAAAATAGTGCATTATGCAACTAAGGGGAAAAGTTGAGTTTTTCTAGCGAGAATCATGATGATTGAGCACGAGTGCTGAATATCATGATCCGAGTCTGAAATAGTCAATTGCTCCCTTGTTGCACATTAGTATATTGTATAACTATAAGTAGGGAGGAAAGGTGACTATTTCTAGTGAGGATGATCATTAAGCACGAGTGGCGCACTCATCATCCGAGTCTAAAAAAGTCAATTGCTCCCTTGTTACGCAGCACTTTTTTAAATTTTTGCATAAAAAGTGGATGGGGAATATATCGAGTGGTCATAAGTCGGGAAGAGTACTATACCTCTCGCTACTGCGGAAGGCCTCACTAGACGCTCGAAATGTTTAATTTTTAATACTTCAGATTTAATATATTTCCAATCTCTTTTAGTGGTATGTATTTAACTTTTATTATAGCAAACAAAATGTAACGATAAACTTCTCGTGTTACGTTTAAGACCGTAAAGTCTCTGCCAAAAGTTACTTTTGCACGTTAAAACTTCGATAAATAATTATGTAAAGGAATCAAGGATCAATTTTTAGTTCTCCCTCAATGTATGAATGCAATCAATTTTTAGTTCTCGATCAATGTATGAATGCAATTGGAATACTATAAACTTTAAAAATAAGAAATAAAAGCAAAATTATAAACTCGACACTATTTTTTTTTAAATTGTTATTACGTTAAAACTATAGTGCATTATAAGAATAAAGAAAGCATACAAAACGCGTACCGTTCAATATTTTTTACTCAGAAAGGCTTAATTGAAAGATTATAATGTCTATAGTTATATAAAATTTATTTAAAAAATTAATTCTTGCTGTAACTTTTTTATAACTAACAAAAGTTTAAATCATTAAAATAAAAAATAACTAAAATAACATAAAAATTATAAATTAGAAAATTTGAATAAAAATACCACCAATTTTACAAAAACGTAACACATAAATACAGTTAATTTTCCTGAAGAAAAAAAAATCCTGCGTTTGGTTATTTTTTCTTTGGATATTATAGTAAAAATATGAAATCGAATTTCGGAAAAGTATATTGAATCACGCTTGGCTTTCACATACAATGCGCGGTACAATACTTATTTGGGTGCAGAATGACTTGGCGGGGGGGGGGGGGGGGGGGGGGGGGTAGCGCGGGGGCGGAGGGGGGGGGGGGGGGGGGGGGGGGGGGGGGGGGTGTCTTATAGCTATATATGCGCTCCGCGCCCATACCGAAAATTCGCGCGGAGCCGTTTGATTGTCAGGTAATTAGCGTGCGAATGCGCGTGCTGCGGTTATGGCGAAGAAGGTCGAAACAATATGTTGGCTCAATCGAGCGTGCCACGCCGACGACTGCAAGCTTTTTTAGGAGTGGAGCATGATATATATGCAGCTGCGCCCATGCACACACTGCGTTCTTTTTTTCTTCTCGAGCAAGGCATTGTCTCTCGTCGTCGTATCGGCTTCCCACCGTTTCTATACACCAGTCACTATTGGGCCGTAAATTCATTGATTTTACGTAACTAGGATATGTGTATAGGGGTCTGCGTGGTCCTTAGAAAACTTCAAACTGAATTCGTGCGGGAAGTTCCGGACAAAGTAGAACGCGCTGATGTGCTCAAAATGTTCGGTTTTTAATTGAACTTCATGCTGCATACCTTACACACAATATGCTAGATACATATGCCAAAAACTAATCTCATGTTTATACCGATAGAATGCACAGTCGACCTTGTATTTTAATTTGCAATCAATGCAAATAATGTAAGTATATATATATAAAGTAGAATTTTAAGAACTGATAATTTGGAGATATTTTATTTCAATTATTGAGAATGATTGCGCACAACAATGATTATAATCTATAATTGAAATCTGAAATTACGATTATATCGTATTCGAAGAAAATTTCGACATAAATCACCTATAATGTATTTTTGTCGCACTTGAAGACTTTGAGTTGAAAAAATAGAGTTCTCTTTTCAAGTATGCTTAAATTCCAAACGGAGGAATAACGGAGTCATTCATTTCCATAATCGGTACACTCTCAATGGCCGATTTTACTGTTCTTTTCTATTGCTTTTTTGTTAGAATTACTTCTCAATAACATCAGTTTCTTTATTGTGTTTTACGATGTTTCTCCAGCTGTCCTCCACTTTCACTCACCATATATGTTTCTGCTTCGCTACTAAAAGTGCTTAAGAATGCATTCCTTTCATATTTGTTGCATGCCAAGTTTGTATAATAGGCATTCTTGTAATTCAATGCATTATACGTGCAAACTATATTGCTATTCGTTATGAAGTAACAATTTAAAAAATATTCATACTGTATAGTAGTTATTATATATTATGAAATAATATTTTGCGTTGACACAATTTTCATATATGGCTCAAATAATGTTTCTTATATTCTACAAACACGTCATTTTTAAACTGCGTAACTACACAACGAATAAAAAACGGTTTTTTGAAAATTCGTTATAAGTGCACTCGCTTTCGTTGTCTAGATCAACACAGCTATAGCTTGCCGCATAATAAAACAATTAAACCTCGAGGACTGCAGTCTAAGCCTGTTCATATGGAACGGCTTTCCCGATTTCTTCGAAATTAACGGCCTTTTGAAAACGCAAGGACGGCTCGGCAAGATTTTCGGAGGAGAAGTTGTCGTTCTCACTCACTTTCTTACTCTAAACAAAGGAACATTAAAAACGATTTTTTTCTCGAGTGCACACCACGCTGAGTAAAAAAGAGAGCCAGTTTCGTCCTATGCGCGCTTACTACATTCGCATTTTCTATTTTAAAGTTCACCTTTTACTGCCAAGGCCACGTCGGGCGAAATTGCATAGCTTGTCAAATTTTCTGCTTGTATGAAATTCTGTAGTTCGTCAAGATTTGTAAAAACATTAATTAATTAAAATATATAGAAAGTTAAAAAAAATTAACATTGTAAGATGTTATGATCTTAAGAGATCAGCTTCATTAGGTACAAAAAACAACTATGTTACTAACTAATAAGTGTATAACATTCCTGTATGATTTTTAAATATTACAATTTATTCAATTATTTATTTCTATAAATTCAAAAATTTAAATAAGATTCAGTGAATAGTGTATTATGCACCTAGGGAGTAAAAGTAAAGAATGTCCCAGATCGCATGTAAATCGTCACTCGAGCCGAAGGCGAGGGTGATAAACATGTGATCTGAGGCATTCTTTGTTTGCTGCCGTGGTGCATATACGATTTTTTTGCCTAGCGAGGCCAAAAGTACAACTTTTACGATCGAGAGCAAAAGTGGTACTTTTGTCCCGCTAGGCAAAAAAAAGTATTTTTTATCCTGGATAATGTACATTTTCGCGATTTTTACTGCTGTTCGATATTAGAATTGGTTGATTTCTTACGATAAAAAATTCCGTTTTAATTACCAAGACATAAAACGTGGTATATTCACACACGTCGTGAATAACATGGAGCTACAATCAATAACGAATTATTTTTATAATTGGCATTTATTTGTGTTTAATGAATAAGTTTCTCTGACCTCAGTTTTTCATTACTTTTATTCTCCATTATTAATTTATCTGGCGTAAAGGTAGTAGGGCTGAAAATATGAAATTTTTTTACAACGATTTGTTTACACATTTCAATCTAAAAAAAGATTCTTAACATAACGAAACAAATTTTTGCTAGCCATATCTTTTTGAATTTCTTTTTAGCGGGCGAAATCTATTTTTGCAACATTAGAATTTGCTAACAAATTTTGTTCGTTATAAAGAGTAAGAACCTGTTTTCCTATTATTTCAGATTGAAAAATGTAAACAAATCATTGTAAACGATTTTCATAACTACTAGGAAAATAGCTACTAGCAGCTATACTATACTTATAGTGGTCTACTATACACGGAGAAAAAAATAACGTGGCTACTGAAGCCACCTTAAGAACGTGGCTTTATAAAGATTGTCATGGATCAGTTTTAAAACTAACTAGATAATCATTTAAATGAAATTATTTCGTGTAAAAATATAGATAGAATATTTTTACCTTGAATTTAGTAAAAAAGATTTTGGTTGAGCAATTTCATGTTTCTATCATATAGAAACCATTATAAATCTGTTATTAAAATAGGTATTAAAAAAATATATGCCACTCCAATCGATTAAAAGTTTATATGAAAAGATATGATACAATTACAAAAAAAAAACATTATTCAAAACACTTAAAAAGTGACAAAAAAGTCTATTTTTTAATTCAACACAAGACTTACATATTAGAATTACATTTATTGTATGCTATTTATGTATATAGTACAGGGGTAACAGATACTGAAGTTTTTAGGAGCGAGTGGAGCTACCGTATACGTTTCTTTTGTATGCTTTCGATCATAACGTAATGCAATTTAGAAATTTCGTTAACTTTTGATGTTCATAAGTCTTTCTTAAGTTTCAATTTTATTGAGAAACAAATTGTCATTACACTAAAACGCAAAAGTATATTAGCTGCAAATAAATTGACCCTGAGTGTACACCATCATAGCCATACTCTCCTCTATATACTTTATACTTTGCCCGTGCGTGTATTACCCGAAAACAGTGGAAGGGAGACTAGGGAGAGAGCATCCCGTGTTGGTCTACCGGAAGACGGGACGCGAAATCTCCCGCTAAAGTGTAGGTATAAGTAATAACGCCGGCCGGCGAGCAGCAGCTGACGATGATGAGCTAAAGGCGCTCAGTCGATCGAAAAGCGGCGATATATGCACACGCGGCGCAGGAGTTCGATTTTCATCATAGCGCGCAATCGTCCGAGACGTGTATCAAGTGCGGCACGCGAATCCAGGCCAAAAGCAATAAGGCTGCAGAGCGTCAACGCGGCTTCCTTGGGAGTTACTCAGCAGGACAAACGGCGAAAAAAGAGGTGAGTGTGTGAGACGTGCGGGATAAAACGGCATAATATATAATTGATATGTTAAAGTATATTTCGTTACGCGCGTATAAGTACGCCGCTGGCTAGCTCGGTCGGCAACCTCGCGGCTCTGGCAGCATGAGGGCAGTGCGCAGCAGTAGACGCGGTGGCGTCGACACAGTACGCGCGTGACCATACGCGTTATATGACCAGTCAGCAGTCACCGATATATAGGGTATATATATGCATTTTTTACTAGACGGCAGTATAGTGTTATGATGCGCTTGCGCATCAGCTTATAAGCCATTGGCTGACGCTCCGAATGCTCCGATTCCCCATTGAATGTGTATATAACAATAATACTTGCTTTCATTTATTTAATCATCGATTTGGCTCTTCTGACTATAGTATCGGAGCGCGTTACCTCTATAGGTACATAACTTTCCATTTATTCTTAAGTTCTTTTTAGATATAGTTTAATTTTGTGTAAGTTCCGACATTCTCTTCATAATCACTCATCATTATACCTAGTAGGCGATGTTGGAGAAACCCGTTTTACTTGGCGGTTGCTCAAATTTGTATATAAATTGTATGCTAATGAGACTAATATTTTAGATTTCTTTTTTCTTTTTTTTTTAACGTAGCTTAATGTTATGCATCAGGATGTATAACTTTTTATTTTTTTGTTCTTTTACTGTCACGTATTTCTTGTCGTTTAGTACTTTTTTAATGTTAGAATAAGAGAAAGACCCAGAGTTCTGATTATCTATAATTAAAAATATAGATAATAATGTCACGGCGGTCTTACACCTGAGGACTTTTCAAGTAAAAATTATCTGTAAAATAGATGAAAATACAATTTATAATATACACATGTAGTATGATGTATTTTTTCGATTAAATCAACTGAAACAGAAATCTCTATTTTATTTAAATAATTATTATGCATTTTTTTAATTTTCGCTTGTTCTATAATAATTCTATAAAATAGCTTTCTATGTCAACTCCTGTAGATAGATTTACAGAAAACAATACTTTTGCAACTAGAGTTTTATGTGATCATAGGCCAAAGAGCTGTTGCGTAATTTTTAAAATTAAGAAACGTTACTTGAATCTCTTTGATTTAAAAAAAATTGTTTGGTTTTTTTGTATTTAAAAATATTTCAGTTGTATTATGTATTATTTTAAAACTGTTTTGATCATAACCACGTAAAATAGATTACAAAGAAGTCCCACTGTGTCTGGATACCTCACGAATGGTACCTATAGATAGATGACCTAATAGTTATACTTATTATTAAATTACATGTCTAGGTATTGGTTCAAAATCCAGCTGGAAATCAACCTGAAGTATACCAGATAATTTTCAGCTTAAATTTCAAGTCTATTTCCAGGCAAATCCATATGGAATCCAGTCTAATCTAGGTATAGAACCCAGATGGAAGTTCAGCTGGATATTTTCAGCAGCGGTTGATTGGAGAGATCCATTGGTACAAGGTCGCCTCACTAAAATCAGAACTTAACGGATACGTTTAGAGACCGTGGAAACTCTTATTCTCCGATCGACTCAGGATTTGGCAGACTTTATTGGTGTTTTGTGTTTTTCATCTCGCACACACTTTTTGCTCACTCCGCATTAGTCGGTCTTCTCCTGAGGGTTAATCATAAAAATCGCCAAGACGGTGTAATAAAAACAGTTGGCGCCGTCGCTCAGCTACTGGGTTCATTTGAAAGCCGTGTACGTGTTTTGGGTATTCCAGCATTGAGGTAGCGAAAGTCGCCTTTCTTCCGTTCAAATCAGTTGGGTTGGATACAGGTGAATGATTTTCCATAGACAATAGCTGAATAAAATGAAAAATATATACCTACGCGATAAATCATCTCATTTCTTTTAAAATCATCTTAACATTTTCGCAAGAGTGTTCCATACATTATAACGAATATACTTTGATATCCATCTACAGCCTGTTTCTTGTCCCAGTAAGCGACCTCTACTTTTTCCCATACTCATCTTTTTATCCATATTTTACTTTACCAACAAGTCCTTTTAATCAGATTTCTGCCTTAGAGCAGAAAATTTAAAGTTTTTGGTGTGTTGGCTTGAGTAACGCGATGTTTTTGGATTCATATCAAATGTCACATTAGGCACACGTATCAAAAAAATCTGCGAAAAATTTCAGCAGGCATGATATCGACAAGAATTTGAATTGATGATTAGCCAATATTAAGCTCCAAAAGATGCCAACACATTTTTTATAAGAAAAAAATTAAAATAAAAGAGAAGGTCTTTAATTTAAGCTATATAAGAATGGTTAAAATCGGAAGATCCTGTGCAGATAGTTACGTGCATTTTAAAATCGCGAAAAATGACGAAAATACCCCATTTTTCGCAGATTTATGAAATTCTAAAGAATTTAAACATTTTTCAAAATTTTCAAATAAATGCAACTTTTGATTTTAACGACTTTTAGCTTAGATTAAAGCTCTTTACTTCTAGAAACTGTTTTCTTGTAAAAAATTTGTTGACGACATTAGGAGCTTAATATTGGCTAATCATCAGTGACTACTTTTCGTCCATTTTCCCAAGTTAGATTTTCATAAGAAAAATTGACGTTCGAACGTCAAAATTTACGTTAAATATAAACATTTTTTTTAACTACTTTTTCATCATGTGAATGATGATGTAATTGAAAAGAAGGGTACTTTAAGTGAAAAAGAAATTTTTTTTTAAACCAAATTTCTATTATAGTTAAACAAGATACACTAGAATCTTTTTTGTTTTTTTATCTAATTTCAATATTAAAACACTCATTTTATTCCATTTGTAATTTTAGAGAAAGGTATATCTCTTTTTGTTTTCATTTTTCTTACGTATTATAAAGTTTAAAGATTGAAAAAGCCATGCACGGATTAGAAAAAATTTCGGGCAACTTCGCGACCGAAAAAGGGCATATTATATGGGGAATTGTTCATATATGCATATGATGTGCCAATTGACATTATTTTATTATTGCACAACAGCTTGATGTTATGTAATTTGTACTATAAGGTGTCCTCGGTAACAAAGCATATGAAGACTGAATTATAAGACGAAAAATCGAAAATTAAGTGTGATGATTTATAAGCAAGGTCTAGGTAATTGGTCTTTCAGTGAATCGACATAGTATGGGACCAGACGATCATCGATAATTAATTCAATGGCGTCATGCGAATTGTCACGGGCGCGTAGGTATCGGCTATACATATAGGCGCATCATCGAAGACGGAAATCGCGCCGCGCGCGCAGAGCCCCCATTATCCGCAATCGCTCGACCGGATCAGCGGAGCTCGTATATGTATACACACTATATACACGGTTTTTTCTTCCTCTCCTTTACACTCATCGATTTATTAGATAAGCATCTGTACGTTATATGTGTATACATGGACGCACAGTCGTCCCCGCCCGCGAGGCGCGAAGGTCCCACTAAATGACGGCAATATATACTATTATACTTACCTACGGGGACAGAGCGCGTCAGCAGGGATAATCGGCGCGGCGAATACAGTGTACCGTGTTCAGTATTTGGTTGCCGTGCAACCGAGCCACTCGCGAGCGCCTGAGTTTCGTCAATATACCTACCTACCTACCTGCCGCCTGACTGCCTTCGGCGAATTCATCGCATCGCTCACCTGCGCACGACTGTGAGTAGTGCATGTGCCCTGTGCGCGTATAACTTTCGCCGTAGCCGCATTGCGCGCCGCTTTACGTATAAAAGGGCCGACGGGGCTATAAAAACTCGCTAGTCGAAAGCCTGAGTTCCAGCTTTCCATCACTACTTCCACCCACACATACGCGCGTCTTTCTATAGCTATTACATAGGTTTCTTTTCTATTATCTCGTAGACACTTTGACTTGCTTGGTTATTTCAGCTCCCTTCTATATTCTCGGCAATCATTGCTATTTTTTTTATGATTTCACGCTAAAACTGCCCACAACCGTTTTTTATTTTACCGACTAATTCTTATTGCGTATCGTTTAAAACCATTATATTTATTTATTTTTAAAAGCGTTTTATTCTATTGTGATTGTTGAAACTGCGAAAATGTATTTTTAATGATATGCTTTCATTGTTAACTGCACGTAGGTGATCGTATTGTCACACTGTTACGTAGAGTTTTACTAACTATATATTCTGCTTTCAAGAATACGTTTATAGTCGCGAGAAAAAAAGACGAAATACCGTATTTTGTTGTGAAAATGGGCTAGTTGTACAGCTGAAAAAATACGTTTGTTTAGAAATAAATAATACAATTTACTATTTTATTTCAATTTTCATTTGTACAATTTTCTTCGATGATAGACTTATAAAAGACTTATACTTTTGCTACATTTTCCGTTAATAACAAACTTTTGAATGTTACTTTGAATGATATATAATACTGTTCCTAATTGTCTTGTCATTGTTGTCAACTTTTTAACTTTTTCACATAATTGCTGTAATTCTAATTTTAGTTTGCATAAAATTAATAAAATTTTGTTATTTCTTTTTCTGCTGAGAAGTAAGAGTTGAGATTTGAAAATGGGCGAGACAAAGGAAGAAAGGGATACTAACGATGAAGCATGGCAGTCAGCAGACGAGGTTTTAGCGAGATTCGATAAAAAAGAAGACGGAGCTTTGGACCTCGAGGAATTCAAAGAACTCTGTCTCGAACTCTTTGGAGCAGACCAAGTTGAGCAACACGAGAGCAAAATCTCTGAAATCTTTGAAGCGCTCGACGTCGACGGCGATGGCTTTCTTAAAGACGATGAATGGGAATCGTAAGCGTTTTCTTTTTAAGTAGAAATATATTTAGAAACATAAAACCTTTCAAGGAATTTTTTTGTTAGCAGTTATAGCTGAGTTAATAAAAACAATGGCTTTAAATAAGGTATTCCAATCATAAAAAAAAATAATAATTACTTATAGTTTTTTAGAAAATTTAGGTAATAAAATAAATTATATTACTTTAGAAGTCTGAATTATTTATTATATTATACTATTACTTATACATTTTTTTAAATTTTACCTGAAATTTTTTCAGTTAATTTATTATATTTTTGGGACCTCTTAATCAGAAATTTTTATGAACTTATGAAAATATGATTATTATTGTCAAAAGAATGTTTTTTTCATACAATTTTTGAATTCGCATAAAAATAAAATTCATTACTTATATTATATTATGCGACACACCGTTCTTAAAGTGTTAATTATAGATACTATGCGATTCTTCTAAGAATTTGAAATAAGTTCTCAAAATTATAATTCGTTGTAACTTTAACAATAGTTTCGAACAAAGATTTGTATTTCTGATCAGTATTTTGTAGAAATACATTATTAAAAATTACAAACTTCCTTTACAGTTGCTTTGAGAAGTGGATCAAAGTAGTGTTACACCCAGTGAATGTTTTTCTGATTGTGGATATACAAAATGACTTTATCGATGGTACATTAGCGTTAAAAAATGTTGGATCCGGACAAGATGCCGCGGAAGTCGTGGAGCCAGTTAATTCTTTAATCAAAGAATGTCCATGGGATAAAGTAATCTTCTCCCTTGATTGGCATCCTCCTAATCATATTGGATTTTATGATAACTTGCATATGCGTGAACTTCACCCTAATTCAAAGGTTTACTTTTTGAAATGTTAGAAAAATTACTGTTAATAATTCTGCCTACGTAATAACGCTATTGAAAATCAAACTAGGTAAAGAAAGAAGACGCGAAGTTATTCGATACGGTTCTGTTTCTGAAACCTGAAGTCGAACAAAAGTTGTGGCCGGTACACTGCGTCATTGATTCCTGGGGAGCCCAGTTACATAAAGATCTTACTGTCACGCCTGACTCTATACAGGTATGACGTATAGTTCGTGACTACATTTAATTTATTAATAATAAATTTAACATGTAAGACTTTTTTATGACCTTGCACAAATCGTTATTTTATTTTATGCAATATAGAGAATTTAAAAATTTTTTATTAGTATTTAAAGGTTTAAATTTTAATAAATATTGTAACGTATAACTGCCAAATGCACACTTTACTATTGACCTGTTTACGGAAATGGGAAAGGGGAGTTGAAGCATTTGATAAGAATTTTATAATACGGCATTAGCAGCATATGCTGGATTGCCTACTAGTCGAGATTGTATTTTCAAGGTTATTTTTCGTTATCGCTCAACAAAACTGTTGAAACTATCAAACAAAACAAGAAGTTTAGAACAGCAGAAGTGCCTGTAAAAAATTTCTATACAAAGTTTTCGCCCTCAGGAAAATCTTGCAGAAATTACTGAAAAAAATATTTCATATTTTTACAACAAAAATGAATTATATTTTATTAAACATTAAAAAATCGAAAGAATTGATTAAAACGTCCAGTGTAGATGTTATCATGTGGATGGTAGCATCCGCGTATTGAACGTGTTAGTCACCTCTTTCGACGTTTTAATATTTAATAAAATATAATTCATTTTTGTTCTACAAATATGAAATATTTTCACCAGGAATTCCTACCGAATTTTGCGGAAAGCTAAACCTTCGTAGAAATTTTTTACAGGTCTTCTTACAGTACTTCTAGAGGATTTCTCGTATAAATATCGCGTTTCAATAAGGGCACTAGTGCAGGCTCAAGAAAATCTAAAGTGGTTGAATTAGGTACATTTGCCTAATGCTTAAAAATAACAATTACCTTTTATCCTACAAAAGTGAAACCAAGATAATAATTCTCATTCGAGAAGCATAGTCTGCACCGCGTTTTTATTATAATTTTATTTTCCATCGCGAACAGATAAAGAAAGGCACGAATCCGGACATGGACAGCTACTCTGCCTTCTTCGACAACAACCACGTGGACGCGACGGAATTGCCGAAAATCCTGGAGGAGCTCGGCGCCACGGACATCTACATGTGCGGCCTCGCGTACGACGTGTGCGTGTGCTCGTCTACTCTGGACGGTCTGCGACTGGGTTACCGCGTGGCCCTCATCGAGAGCTGCTGTCGGGGCATCGACCCAGACGAAATAGCCGAGGCGCGCCGGAAGATCATAGACCAGGGTGGCCTGCCCCTCGCCATGGAAGACGTCCGGGATCACGTGGAGGGCAAGAAGCGAAGCCTGCTGATGGCCCTGAAAGGCGCGCGGACCATAGCCGAACGGCGCAAAGTCGCTGACAGCGAGGAGTGAGGGATTAATGGTCCTGCGTGCGCGAGAACTGCTCTTGCCGTTCCTATCGTAGGCTATATGCGCGCTCATCCACTAGGACTATGGTATCTCGTTTTGAAAAAGTTGCTGAAGTAAAACTTTCATACAAAGTCTTACACCTGCTTAGCTGTTTATAAAGTTTTTTTTCTCGGGAATCATCTCAGTAACGCTGTTTCATGTGAAATACAACGTTTTTATGTTGGATTTTGTAATACTTATTTTTTAAAGCATCGCTGTTGCAATTTACGACATAAAAACGTTGACCATATAAACGTATAAAAAAGTTACTTTTGTAAATAGTAGAATGGCCATTCAAATATTTCGTTTCTTATTTATTTGTGATGAAAATTTGGTATAACTAAAATTCATGTTGCTTAAAAATAGACCTAAGAAAGTTATTGTAAAAGAGGGCCGCAGAGAAACTTAATTAGTCATTGCTTAACTCTTAGTCTTGTTATTAAGTATTTATCAAATGATTTCGAGCACTACATGTACACATATTGTATACAATATGTAATATAAAAAAGAACTTTATTTTTTTTAAACGTTACACAGTACTTGCATCTGTGATATGCGTTTTGTACAAAATAATAATATATTTATACTTGTAATGCCTAAAAGGAAAAAAATTATTTAAATTCAATTTTTTAAACTATATTTAAATTCAAGAAGAAGAAATTACAATTCTTATATTTTTTATTTTAATTCATTATGGAAGTTCAATTTGATGCCTTCTTCATTAACAAGTATGGATATATTTTGCACGCCTAGCACTGTCCCCCTATGACTCAGATTTTAGATTTCATTTTGTACAAGATTCCGGATACACGCCAAATGGACTTTATGGAATACTGTTTTAGTAGTTCGAAAACATAGTATGTTGTTCCCTTAAAATATTTTTCTTGAAGATTTTTTGCAAAATGAAAAAGCTGTGTAAATACTTTTCAATACAGAAAACGGTGTTTTCGAATTACTGTTCAGTATTACAGAAAATATTATTCCGTGGCCTGAACTTTAGAAAAGTAGTATTTATAATTAAGAAATTGGGATCTAATACTTGCGTAATATAAGAACATTTTTTATACTCCGTGTGTAGAGTAATACTTTTATGCACGCTTACGTTTACGTATGTAAAAATAGCACTTTATGCACGGATTGTCAAAAAATAATATGTTCGATACAGGTGATAAAAATGATTCTCACACTTGTGCACGAATCATTTTTGTCGCATTAGCATCGAAAAGTACTATAATTGTTATTCATGCATTTGTTCATCACTGGGTAAAACATTCTTATACAACTGCCTTTAGCTTTGTGATTCATTTATTAGATGAATTCTATTTAATAAAAATCCGAAGCTGTGATCTTTTGAGAAATAATACAAATTGAAATCGACAATGTTACATGATACAATGGATCTATATAGTATAATATTTACATTATTCAAAAAGTATTTTCAGTATAACAGAACGGTTTCATAAGAGTGTAATGAATCTTAATAAGCAAAATAAAATATCTGTTAGTTTTAGTACTTTGCACGTAATGCGTTATTTTTACAAAGTCTTATACAAATAAAGCTTGAAAAAGAAAACGGGTTACAATTAATGTAATTAATATATGATCTAAAGTATTTCTTAGGAGTTATTATTATAGATTATCATTATATTTATTTTCCATTAGCTTTTTATTTATTTTTAATGTATCTTTAGTACATGCGTACAATGGAGTAACGAGATAAAAACCTAAAATAATAAGCCTATACATTGAATAAATATCCAATACAACCATCTACATTGTACATTGATTTCCTGTTTTTATCGATATTCCTGTGTTGACCTACAAAATTATTGTATCCAATTTTCAATTATCATTTGCCTTGTATTTACAAAATGATTATAAATATTAAATAACTTAATTATATAATATACTATACGACAATTCACTTAAAGGTATTGTGTCATTAGAGTACTGTCTGCAATGACTCGAGGGTTCCTTCTACAATAGTTAATGCGCCATAGTTTTAAAACATCGGTGGAGCACGTGTGTGTGAAAGAATGCGAGTGTATACAGTTACTCGAAAAACGTGTTTTTCCTTGTTTTCTT
>JAPYZO010001980.1:0-19433 GCA_030522905.1 Torymus flavipes
TTATTTAATTAAATAAAAGCCGCAATGCCGATAAGTAGGAATCTGTATTTTAAGAATTTTGCCAGTTTTGAAAAGTACATATGTTATCGAAATACTGATAAAATCACCCAAAAAAAATTCTGAGCATACTATTTACATACACGGAGTGCCTGACAGAATTATTTTTCCAAATAAACGTTCGAATGTTTAATTATTAAATAATGAAATTGGGTTGATTTTGAAGTTCACATCGATCGTTAAAGTGCACTAAAGCACGAGATAATTAATACACGAATAAATTAAAATGTTGATCATTATACACGTTTTAATATTTTCAAGGAGATCTTTTGCTTTTATAGCGTAATTTCCTAACGAACTAACTACAACATTATGCCCATCGATCCCTCCGCGCCAGCCCCGAAATCACACACTCCGCCCGGGCCGCGGGCAAAAAATGCATCGACGCACGCAGGCGCGCGCTCTCTCCTCGCTTGTTCGCGCGGCCAGACGCGAAGATTATGCACGCAGTGTGAATTTTCCCGTAAAATTTTCACTAATTAACAAGTAAGCCTGCTCTTGCGCAACTGCAGCAGCAGCAGCAGCAGCGGTGGGCGGCATCAGCGTCGCCCACCGTTAATTCGCCCGGCGCGCGCGCACACACGTTTGCGATGCGTCTGTCCGTGTATATGCATATACCTATATACGCATATTCGCCTCACGAGTCCGCGCCTGTGCATAATTATGCATTTAGGAGCTTCGGAAAATTGAACATTTCTGTTCGGCGCGTTGTAATCGGTCAGACGCACGCTAGCTCTCTCTCTCTCTCTCTCTCGCGAGCTGCCGACCGGGCGTGCCTGGATGGGTGGGACTGACGTAGCTCTCTGCAGTTGCACGCCTAGCCCAGCTCTACCTATTCCTCTCTCGAAGCGAGAGAAACGCCGAGGCTAGTTTCGGCCCGGCGAACGCGGGGCTGCTGCAAATGCGAGCGAGAGAACGAATGGAACGAACGAACGAACGCACGAGCACACGTCCGAGTGAATAACCGCGCGCCCGACGGTTCTCGCGCGGAACTTTGCGTGATTTATGTTGATTCGCGTTAAATTACTTTGTTCCGCGAAAGCGCCGTTGCTGCTGCTGCTGTTGGTACTGGTTGCTGCTGCCACTGACGCTGTCGGTGCACGCAGCGAGAGACGTTTTTATAAGCGTAGTCCTCGCGCGGAAGTTTTCCCTTTTTTTTACAGAAGAGAGTTGCAAAGTTGCGGTGGAGCGTTAGGGATGTTTTTCGGAGGGATGTGTGGATTGAATTAAACGCGGTGTTTTTCTTGAGCGCGTATATGGTAATTTTCGCGTTTTACTCGAATTATGATAATGCATTGTAATTAAGACTATATTTATTTCAGTGTTGACGTAGTAAGTTCGTTGTGAAAACCAAACATTATTTTTAAATAGTTTGAAAAATGGCAATTTCATGCTCAAAGTGTCAAAGTTTCAATTACATGGTAAAGTAAAATGTAAACCACTTTGCAAGTTTTGATAAATAACATTACTGAATCGATTCTTCTTAAATTTCTTCTTCGAAATACCTAGTGTAGCAAGCTATGATATAGTGAAAACATATTTTAAATATTAAAGTTCGAAATGGATTTATTCAAGTAACATGTTTTTAGAATTTTATTGTATTTTTTAGTAAACAATATATAAAATATATAAAGCACAAAAAATAACTATGGAAATTTCATAAGTTTTTGTATTTTTGTTATGATTATTGATTCATAACTAGCCAGCTGAATCTTGCTCGTTTTTAATTTCCTTATTAGTATTTAATGTTTAATTAATTATTTTATAGCAAAATGATACAAATTATATTTCTAGCAATATTCAATTATATTTTGGAAGTGGTTTTTCTAATGTTTCTTGGACTTATTTTATTTCTGGATAGTAGCTAGTATCTATATTATTAAACTGGACATAATATGCACTGTAAATCATTAAAAACCAGTCTCGAGTTTCATTTTTTATTTCTTTGAGCATTTTTTCTTTTATTATGTGTGTTAATATTTTTGATTTGTGAAGTTACTATCTTGTTTTTCATTTATTGTCAGCCAGAAGAGTAGTTGACACTTGAAAACCTGTAACACAAAATACAAAACTAGTTAATGCGTGCTTATAAAATAATATAAGATATGTTGAATATAAGATTCGAATTTTAAATAAAATCAATCAATGTACTTTAGCCATTACAAAATTAGCATTTTAGAATCTTGAAAAAAAAATTAAGGAAATAGAATTATATATTTTCTAAAATACCTACATCGTTTAATTTAGCCTGTTACTAGAGCATATTTTTAAACAAACGTAAGAAAGATAATAGCTAGAGGAATAAAGTACCGAGATGAAAAATAAGTGAGTATAAAGTAGCGGCTGCGGGAGCACAAGTGAGGAAGGGGTCGAAAGAAGACCGGTATACCGGCAGGAAGGAAAAATAAAGAGAAAGAGGGTCGACGCGGCGCAACCGCGAGACGGAGAGAAGGCGAGTCGTACACGCGAGTATATACAGCTTGCGCTCGCTCGCGTGAAGCTATAAATTTTTGCCGGCGGACACGTCCCGGATTTCCTCCATTAATACCAAACTTCCCTCGATGAAAGATTTCTCTTTTTAGTTTTCTCTCGTATGTCTCTCCTCTCTCCTCTCTCTGCCTCTCTTCCTCTCTTTCTACCTTTCTATCTCAATCTCTCTCTCCCGCTCTCTCTTTCTCTCCTTCTGTTCTAACACTTGTTTTGCGATGGTTGATTACCGCAATACTTCTCCCGATCTCTTTCTATCTGGCAGTGCGCACGCGTGCGTAAGAGAGAGAAACAGAGAGAGAGAGAGAGAGAGAGAGAGAGAGAGAGAGAGAGAGAGAGAGAGAGAGAGGTGGGGGAGAAAGAGACATAGAGGAGGGAAACAGAGTGAAGAACGGGATAAACAAATTGCGCACAGATATAAATCAGTGACTAGCCACTTTAAATCTTTAAAAATCTAGTAAACAACTCCTGAAGTATCTTTTTACAGAGTATCTACAAGTTTGTAAGCGCATTGATTTAATAATTAAATCTTTTAATATCATCATGTTTACGTGATGCAACTGTAAATTGGAAACATTATTTCATTAATAGTTTCCAAAAAATATATTGTACATGAGAAAGTGTATACTGACACAATAATATTGTATGTTTTTTTGTCAGTAACATTTAAAAAGAAACGTTTTGATAATATTTTTGAGTTACTTTTTTGTCCGCTATATATATCATAAAAACTAATAGAGAGTCAAAAGTATATACATAAAAAAATTTCTATTTTATTAGAATCTTTTATTTCACTCAAATCGCTCAGGGGAGAGTTGCACACTCATCGCCATCGCTTGAAGCTATACTACACGTATCTCACATCTAACAATATTTGACGGCATATGACAAGTATATTTAGATGAAAAAATTACAATGTTAAGAGACTCGTTAAAAGTTATTTCTCTTTTCTCGTTTCTTTTCTTGTAGTTGTATCCTGTAATTCTTTAAACATTCAGAGATAAATCAACGTGTCTGCCGATTATAAAACCTCTTGGTGGCAACGTATTATCACTTAAAATTTAATAATGACTTAAAATTTAATAATAATTGCTCAGTATTGGCCACTTTATTAGTGCCCAGTACGGGCCGTGTATTGCACAATATGAGGACATAGTATGTGTTAATGCCAACTAAAAGAAATTTAATTTTTTCGTAATTTATATGTTAAGGTAAATTGATATATATGATCTTAATTACTATGTTTATCAATACATGCTGTGAATATCACAATTTTATCGTATTTTAATATTTCGTTAAAACAATAATAAATAAAAGGTTTTAATAATTAATATGGATATTCTATCATACTTCTAATACTTTGACGTCATGTACTGTATATTAAGAATTGTTGCAGTTCATCATTTTGTGGCCAAACTTGTGGTACACTTTTTGAGGTATGTGAAAACCCAACCTTCTTATTTATTCAAGTAACTTCTTATTATTTCAACAGCTGAATTAACTATTTCACCTGCTCATAAGAGGCCTTCCAAGGATAATTTCCTGTTATTATATTTTATCTTTAACCCATATAACATCAAAAGCTATTATGGGTAAAAATGTCATGGTGCCACCACAGGGCAACCTCCCCCTATGTATCGATAATCTCTCTCTTTCCACCTTACCGCGTACCTCCGCTCAGCCACAAATGATCCAAAAATAAAGGTCACTATAACCTACACATATAATTTGAAGCACCAACAATGAAAAATAAACGCGCCCCTACGATAGCCGTGGCGTATCATCATATAAAACCCCCAATCGTATATACAAAAGTATTATAATGAAAGCTTCCCACCGTAAACACAAATCGAACGCGAAATCGAATAAAATAAAGCTGCACCAAACAAGGTAGCAAAAGAGAGAGAGAGAGAGAGAGAGAGAGAGAGAGAGAGAGAGAGAGAGAGAGAGAGCGAGAGAGATATACAATCTGATGGGAGACAGTGTCGGGAGAGCGTATACATACAGCTGTACGCGCGTATGACCCGGTGCGAGCATGTGGGCGCGAATCAACGAATTAAAGCTCATCATCGACACCTTAATTACAAGCGAATCAAATTCATCGCTTCCCGCTGTAATCATCGCGTCATATCGGCTGCATTTTGCGCTCGTGCGCGCGAGCGCCTTTTCCGCAATATAATCGGGGCCAAGCTGTAACCTGCGCGCGTTCGTAACTCGTTATGATGCACGTGCGAGTGTGTGTGTGTGTGTGTGTGTGTGTGTGTGTGTGTGTGTGTGTGTGTGTGTGTGTACATATACACTCGTATAACAGGCACGAGCATGCGAGCGAGATCCCATTCTTCTAATAATCGCCGCGCGCAAAATCATCCCCTTCGATGGACCGTAATGCGTTCGATCATTATTACGGCCAGGTGCGTCCGCTCCGAATCTCCGAGCGTATGTATGCATGCATATGAGTGTGTGTAAACGCGTGGGTTTATATGTCTGTGTCTCGCTCGTTTAATGATCAAGGAAGAAAGCGAGTCATCGGCGTGACGATGTACGTAAGCGCTCGTGTCACGCGTCAGTTGGGGAGTACTCACAACCGCGTAACGAGGAGGGCGAGAGAGAGAGAGAGAGAGAGAGAGAGAGAGAGAGAGAGAACTGGAATGCATTTGCTTGATCATATATATCGGCCTGCACTACATGGCACGGAGTCAACACACACGGTGTTTATTGCGAATCAAATCCTAATTAGTAGATTCGCCGGCAAACTGAACGAATGGTCGTCTTATGGACAAATAAACATTTGTTGTTTCCGACACAGCAGGATTATTCTAAAAATTCGGTGTTCATACCGGTGTAAAAAAAATCCAAAGTCTGCCGAAAGTCTATAGCGGTCTGGAAAAAGTCTGGCAAAAGTCTGGGAAAAGTTTGGTTATTTTGTTGTTTGATGAATTAATAATCGATTTTTTACAAGCAAGTCAAGTTAAGCCGAACATTACCAAGTAGAGACAAAAGTAGATGTAACCAGATTTTTACCATACTTATGCCAGACTTCGGCCAGACTGGTGCCAGACTGATGCCAGAATGGATGCATTTACCTAAAAATCTATTTCGTTTAATATTGACAATAGTTTTATGAGGCTCAAATATAAACATCGCTCTTCTGCCGTGTTTCTTTTCCAAAAACTGGGTCAATCAACGCTTTTTACATCGTAAAAATCTTGCATGCATAATCCTCCATTACAAATTGATGTTAAAACACGTCGCAACAGCATCTTCGGTAAAAAGAGAATTTCCAGAGAGCGACGCGACTGCTCTCCCAGCCACGACGGGCAAGTAAAAAAAGGCCAAAAGCATAAAGTCGCGACCGCAGCCGGCCGGTCGCGCGACCGCCAACGAACGCGAACGAAAAAAGAAAAAAAAAGCGAGAGAGAGGAGCATGTAGAGAAAAAAAAAACATAAAATTCCTCCGCGAGCGCGCGCACGCGTTCGTTCCCATTATCAGTAGCCGCGCGCGATAACGCACACACGTGTGTGTGCCGCCGCGGCCATATAACCCTCTCTCTCTCTGCATGCACACACACACACACTAACACACGAGCCATGAACGCGCGCGGGCGTACGACCGCGAAACAACTCCGCATTGTTCGGTAGTCGTTTAAAACAAACGCGCGCACGCACCTCTATCTCTCTTCCTCCCACTCCCTCTCTCACACACACAGAGTTGCACACGCCCACGCCCGGCTCTTACGATCGCGCTCGCGCTGCACCACCGGGAAAATATCCTGGTGTACGTGCGTAAGCTAGGCGCCGGGGCTTATATACATATACCTATACATATATACATGCACCGCGCGCGCGCCTGGTTGCTGTGCAGCGCGGAAACGAACGAACGCGAACGAGGTATACGCCGTCCCTGCTGCTGCTGCTGTTGTTGTAACGTCCCGGTACAGCATGTAACGCGCGACGTGGCCGCGCGAGCTGCATGATGAACGATGAATAATAAAGGACGCCGATGAACAACAAAACGCACGCAAGAGACGGAGAGAGAGAGAGAGCGGGAGGGCGAGCACGAATGATGATCGGAAGCCGCGGGCCTCGCGGGTATATGTATAGCGGCGATGATGCGGCGTGGCTGCAGCTTTGAGAGGGGCGTCGATGAAGCGGCGAGGCAGGGATCAACGTGACGGATGAGAGCATGTGATTATAACGGATTCCGGAGAAAAATGAGGGGTCGACGGAAGGTTCGGGATATGCCAAGGGTCGTGCGGAGGGTCGTTGTCTTGAGGATTGGGAGGGTTAACGGTAACAGATTGGCTCGAGTTGTGATGTTAATTATTGTCGGTTATACGTATATATAGTAACTAAACAAAGAACTTATACAAAAACCAAGGAAATGGTAGATTTTTTCTGTCCGGGCGAAATGGAGCTCAGGCGAAAAATGCGGCCAGCTCCAAGGAATCCAATTTCCGTCGATAAAAATCTCCCTACCTTATACTCCTAACAGACAAATATATCCCGCGCCATTAGGTATTCACGAAAGAGTGCGCAGCGAGACGAAGATTAACTATAAGCGAACTCTCGGACGAAGAATCGCCGCCCGAAAGCATGTACATTTCCCTCTAGCCTATCCTCTCTCCATCGCCCAACCCCCTGTACATCGCCGAGCCACTTAACTCGCCACACGCGCGCATTTCGGAACGTTCTCCAACTCTCCGACGTACATTACACATGGATAAAAGAAGAAACTCCCGGCGGAATAGAGGAGCAGCAGCAGCGTCAGAGACTGTAGTAGCAACAACGCTCGCGGGCAAAGTTACCGAAATTACCGAAAGCCCGGGAAAATTTTCGTTATTACGGCTCGCTCGTGCTTGCGCGCACGCTACATATAGGTATATATAATATATACACAGAGCAGAGGGGCAGCTCGGCGAGGATCGATGATGGTTGCGGAGGAAAGTTCGAGACAGTTGCGCGAAGACTCGGGGGCATATATACGGACGTGGGCGCGCCAACGTATATATATATGTATATATATATTAGGAGAGAGAGGCGAGTCAAGGCAGCATATACATATATGTATAGACGGCCACGCGCGTATCCGCGTACTCGGGCGAACCAATCGCGGAGTGAGCTTAACAACCCGGCAACTATTCTATGTAGTATAAACCATGTACCGTAGAGCGAGAGAGAGGGAAAAGCGTCGGCTGAGAGAGCATTTCAGTTTCCTACTATTCTCGCTTCCTCCTCTCACGCGCGCTCTCTCCCTCTTTCCCTCTTCCGGCGCTGCGCGCAGGCCGGCCACAGAAGCATTTTCGTACTCTCTCTCTCCCTACCTCTCTATCTCTCTCTATCCATCTCTATCTCTCGGTTCCCTCTATTTCGCTCCCGCGCTCGCTATCTCTGTCTGTTCCGCTTTTGCCAGGAGCGGCCGGAGCTCGTAGTCGCCGGGACGACGGAGAGAGAGAGAGAGAGAGTGGACCATAGCGGCAGCGCTCGGCGGCCGATTTTGCATTTAAATTTGGTAAATTTGCCGGAGTTGGCAAATGAGCTGCGGGTATGGCGTCTAATACTAGTGCGCGCGCGTTCTATCTCTCTCTCTCCCTCTATACTCGATCTACATCTGTGTGGGTGTGCGCGCGCCACACAGGACGTAGATATGTATGTATAGTATATAGTATATTTGCACGAATGCGCGAGAGTATTCGCGAAAGTACAGTCGCAGGCAAAAATACAAGAGTATATATACGTGCACGGCTGGGCGCGCTTATTATTTCGATCGGTCGATGCACGCGCGCGGTGCGGGGGAGGAGGAGGCCAACGAAAGAGAGAGCGGGGTAGAGAGAGAAAAAAGAGAGATGCGGTCTTTTATCGGGTTTTTCGACCTTGTGTCGATGCCCAGGCGTGCGCGCGCGCGCCTGCGTTTTTTAGGTGAAGTTTATATACGTCGCCGGCTTGCGCGCGCGCGTGCGCCCGTTCATCTCTTTGTGCGCTTGATCTTGTATGAGCTGGCGCTCTCTCTCTCTCTTTGCCAGTTGTTTGAGGTCGATTCTTTTACGGTTTTTTCTCCCACGGTACTTATATCGATCTCTTTGAGAGTTCGTCATAATTATTAGTCCATGATTATATGCGTGTGTACCTATTGACAGGCTATTGTATTTTTACGCTCATATGAAGTGACAATTGTCGGGCTGGAATGTAAGTTAATTTATGTGCAATTAAAGATATGATTTTATTAAATTCTATAATTACCGAAACTTTTGGATTTATTAAATTTTCTATTTTGCTCTTTTTATATAACAATGTATAATACTATCATCTTCGTATTAAATAATTAATGATTCTATGTGACATTGATTATAAATATCTTAATAAATTTGACTAAATCAAGATGTGGAATAGGGCAGTTAAAGCGTCATTATGATAAAAAAAATCTCATACAAAAATAGTTGGCATATGTATTCACCATTCAGTCCAAGTTAACTACATCCACTTGTCTCATGATTTTTAGATGAATTCTAAAAATTTAGAGGTGCATCCCTTATTTTAGTTCTTCGGCTAAATATTTAATCAAAATTTATGACCAGAAACTTTCTCAAACTAATCATCAATCAGACTAAAAAGTGAATAAAATTGCATCTTCTTGTGCGAACCCCCACAGTTATCAACCAAATGCATTAATTCCCATTAAACAGCCACCATTCGGCCTCTTATATTTAAAATCCCAAGCCCGCGTTGAAAAGAAAATTCTGCCGATGACTGTACACAAACGAGATCGCGCGAACGAGCGCGCGGCCGCATGCGGGAAATAGTGCATAGGAAATCCAAACGCGTGTAGCACATAGAGAGCAACGAGGGAGAGCGAAAGAGAGAGAGAGAGGGTTGAGAGAGAGAAATAGCTCGAGCTTTGGGACGACGTCCTCTAATTTCAACCGAGAGAGGGCAGCACCCCGTGTCGCCCCCCGGCCCTGTATATATAGCGCGGCGTCACCCCCCCTTCTCGCGCACTCTTCCCGCACGTATATGTGTGTGTATGTGTGTATGTTCTATGTGCAACGCGCTGCGCCACCGCACGCACACCGGGCATTCCATTTTACAGCGGGGCTTTCGCCAGGCCAGCGCGCGACTTCTTTTTCGGGCTTTGAAAGCATCGGCACCAAGGTTTACCTCCCGCACCGGCCTGATCATGATCGCGCTTGATACAGATTGCCGAGTGATTGTCAATCGGCGAATAAAGGGATGCGGTGGGAATCGCCCTGGTAAACGGCGACCGACCGGATTTTTTTTATCAAATGTTGAACGATGCAGCGCGAGGCGGGGAAGAATTTAGGTGGACGTGGTGGAGGGTTAAATCAGGGGGTGCGAGTGTTTCTCGTGCTGTATAATGAAAATTGAAGGAATAAATTGTAAAATACATCAACAGAATTTGGTGTATACTGACGAGATAAATGCGGATCATGTTCTAAGTCAATAACTTTATTTTATCAGACTTTGTATCGCTTTCAATGCAAAATTTTCCAAGTTATTGTTTGGTCTTTTTCTATTCCTGATGGACGTGTTAAATATTTATTAACTATTTAAAATATTTCACGAATCGCAAAGAAAAAGCCATATAACAAACTCGAGTCTCTCTTATACTTGTTAAGAGTACATTAAAATTCACAGACTGCACTCGAGTAATAAAAGCTCAAAGGCACAGGCTCGCGCTCCCCCCTTCGTATGGAAAGAAGACGCGGAAAAATTAGCTTCCTCGCTCTATACACACCCACATCCATCCAGCTCGCTCGCATCGAAATGTCCCGTTGCAGCCCTCACACACGCGGATCCACGGAAAGAAGCGCATGCAGGGCGCGAAAGAGTGTGTATATAGCTCGCCCTGCACACCCACACTCGGATGCTCGCGTGCGCGCAGGGCAGGGCGTGTAATCGGCATGTTCGGCGTGCGTACATCGCCGAACACGAAAAGCCGCGTAGTCTCTCTCTCTCTCTCCTCCTCTGTTACTCTCTACACGCGAGCGCGAGGTACTTTTTTAACGCGAGCGCCCGCGAGGCACGTAATGCAACGTGACGTAACGTAATACGTCGAAATAATAGGTTGACGCGCGGGAGGGCGAAAGAAGGTAGGCGCGTGCGCGACGGCCGCGGAAAAAAGAGGGACCCTATATGCAGCTGTACGAAAAGAAGAGAGAGAGCGGGTGGACGGAGGTGTCCTGTTCATTATGCAGCGACGCTACGCGCTGCAAAGGGACAGAGAGGGAGAGAGAGAGAGCAGCGGCTGCTGCTGCTGCTGCGTATGTACAATCGGGGACTCGGCCGTCGGTTAATGAGTCGGCCGGACACAAAGCGAGAAACGTCCATTAAATAATGCGTAATGCAATGCCGTAACAGGCTTGCGCCGCGTCGCGTGGCGAGCTTTTCGTTCTCTCTGTTCCTCCCTCTCGCTCACTCTCCCGCGGCGGCACTGCAGGCCAAAAAGACGGCTTTTCGCGAAAATCGCTGCGCGCCTGCCTGTCTATGTGTGTAGCGGTGTAGACGGGTGGCCGCGGACGCGAGGAGGGGGATATATACTCAATTCGCTATAGCGATTTTTTTCGCTCTCAGCTTTTGTTGTCGCGACTATTACGGAGGTGCATATATATTTAATGAGAAATTTCTCTAGCTTTGCACGGGATGAAAGTTCACGCGAAGAACGGGAAGCCGTGAATATCGTTGGAATTATATGGTTGTGTCGTTATGAAAACGTTGCAATTTTCGACGCGTGCCGCAGTTGGACGCGAAAAAAGAAGCGAGTTCGATGACAAAATCACGTATCTGCGGTATGCATTTCAATATCAGCATATATATTTTCGAATTTTCGAGCGACATGATTATTACTGTTTTAATCTGTTATTATACGGAGTAAATTTATAATAAAATAAATATTTATATTTACTAAGTATCATATATTATTAAATTATTGAACTTCTGATAAATATTTATGCATTGTATATTACATTTTCCACGCACGCATATTGATTTTAAAACGTCAATAAATGCAGTTTGTAAATAATTGGTCTTATAATTATAATTTGTTAAATAGTAAGGGTCGCTTATGCTTGATATTTAACGTACTCGTAAAATTAATGTAATGCATTTGTTTGCATATGCATCGATCGTATTAATCCGTTCGTAATATTCGCGAAATTTTAACTTCACCTTATTATAAGAATACACATGTAATTGATATCTTTTATACCGATACAAACGATTAATTCAATTTATTTCTATATACATAATTAATGTGCCTTATTATATAAATTTAAAATGAGTGCAGTTCATCTTTCTAAAATTTGTTTACACAAATGCAATCAAGATCACTTTATAGGGCGTTCATTTACATATATTGGCTTGCTTATAGTACTTAGAAAAAAGTATATAAGTATATAATTGAAGCTGAAATGTCATGAGTTTATTTCCTATAAATTTAGACGCCACCATGGCATTCTTCTATTATCTATCGACTAGAATTGCCAGATAGTTTATTTTACTCCGAAGGCAAAAAAAACATATCTAGCAATAAAAAAAATACAATCGTAGATGAAAATAAAATTCAAAATAAATAGCAAGTTTGGCAACTAACAAAGGTAGCATAGTGTTTTATAAAAACTCGCGCAATCGAGAAAATAAAAATTGTACGCGTTGCGGTATTTTACGCCCGTAATAAATACGTAATGAAAACCTCGTAACACAGTTATACATACAAAAGTAATTTTACAAAATGTTCAATTTTTAACCAAGCATACCAACGAATACGGCAATCGAAAGGGGAAGCCGCTCGGTGCGAGAGACAAGATGGTCGAACAAGTCGAGCTCTCCCCAACGGCGCGGCGACGGCGGCGACGGCGGCGAATTATCTAAACTTTCATCTAACCTCCCCTACTTATCTAATCGCGCCGCGACCCCTCCACTGTTTTCTAGGAGGGCAAGTCGCGACGTCGGTGGGGGGCCAAGGCTGCCCTGGTGGGGAGGAGCAGCCGTCCAGGAGGCAAAGGAAGGGAGGGACGAGTTTTAACGTCCCTTAATAAATGCGACGACCCCCCTGTTCTTCCCCCCCGCCCTGTACCCGTGCGCGCTCATCCCCCCTGCAAACCCCGCTGGCTATGCCTCTCGTGGCGCGCGTGTGGATTTTGCTCGCGAGCGATATATATGTATGTAGCAAATAAGAAGATTCTGCTAATTCGACGTTGTTTTTCCTTTTGCTTTTCGAATTATCATCCGTGCAAATATTGTGCTGCTGCTGCTGTGTATATACTTTGAGGTTGATAGAGTAAACTTAAACTTATTTACTCGCTTGTATCATTTTTCAGGATAATTTTTAGCACGTGTTGTATATTGAGAGCATGAATAGTGTTGAATTTTTCAAAAGATGCACATTCGTAAATTATACAGCAATGTGCATTAAATGATTGTAATTTTCGCGAAAGATTTCATTTGTATAATATCAGTTTAACGTTTTATTTGAATGATTGTATTATGCTTTAACAATTCATTTATTAATTCTGGTGGACCGATATAAATAAATATTTAAATATGTGCTATTCCTTTTTACAGAATATATATCGAAAATGCTGGCGTTACCGATACCTTTTATCGAATAATTTTGTGTAATCTATCAGTATTACGTCAGCGGAATGATATATAATTACTATTCCAATGTGATTTATCCCGGCTCGGGTAATACAATGGAAAATACATATTTGCTCTTCGTCTCTGATGTATTGTGAAACATTGATTTCTATATTCAAATTTAATAAAAGGGAAGAAATCTATTTAATATAGTAAACGGCCAATAAATTATCTATTATTTTTTTAACTACTTTTATAGCACTAGACCATCAAAACGATACTCATAAGTAACTGATTAAAATTTTTAAATAAATTTCACCAAAAGTCGAAAACAAAAATATAGGATATGAACTTTTCTTACTTTAATTTTTCCTATTGAGAATTACAAAAACACAATCTACTTCCCACAATCTATACCCTAAATTTATCGATACCTTTCAGCTTCACTCAAAATTTGAAAGAAATTTAAAATTTAATTCCGCGAATTAGCGTCGACAAAAGGACTAATGAACGCAAATCGCCGACCAACTTGCTAAAAAACCCCGACGATCGATCATAAAGCCATTTAGCTGTGCCGACAACCGCTTCCACAACAACGTTGTATATCGATCCCGTCTTTTTCTTGAGCCGTCGCCACAGCCTGCAACGGTCCAGCGCTGCTGTCCGGTTTCTTACCCGCTAATCTTTTTTTCCCATCCGGCGACCCCTTCCCTCCTGAGAGCCATTTGCATTTCTGTACACATATATACAGGTCGCTACTGACGTGGTGGCGACACGTCCGGTGCCACATAGCGCACGCAATAAAAACGCCTCGGCGGCACGGCGCGTCCTGTCGTATATCGCTAACTGCACAAGTGCGCGCAAGCGAGAGAGAGAGCAAGAGAGAGAGAGAGAGAGGGAGAAGGAACGTGTCACGAGCGAAGCTGCTAATGAAGGAATTTCTTTTATACGAGCTGCGGCGGCGTCGGTTTAAATGTAAATTAAGTCAGCGTGCTTAAGAATGTGGGATTATTAAAGAGAGCTCTCGGCACTCGTGCGAAACTACACACTCGCCCATCATCACCCTTGAGAGCCGTGAGCGCGCGAGGGCGTAAATTCTCTTAACGTTTTAAAATGGATTTCTTTTTAACACCGTCTCGCTCTCCCGCCAGAGAGTCAAGAGTATTATTTGTGCTTCCCTAATTATCTTGTTTGTAATGTGGTTGGCCGTGTTTCTTTAAGGACGTTATTTTTCGATGCGAGAAATTATCGATAGAATTCGAGATGAGAGTTTATTTTTGTAATTTATGCGGAATTACGCATCATTAAGATGCGGGGTGGAGAATGTTTATCATTAATTCATTGCCGATAATGCTGAAAAGTACATTTAAGCATGTTCAACGCGTTTATGAAATGTAAATTCATTTTATAATAATGACTACTTTGCATGAGTATGTTGATTTTTACAGTAGCTACTCTGTACAATCTCTGACCTGCACTTTGTCGAATAATTAATTTTTTCATGTTCAAAGAATTTAGTATTTGTATGTATGTCAATAATATACGTACTGTGCTTTTCTCATAGAATGAGTTGACATGAAAAAATTAATGAAACAAAAAACCGATCGATAGATAAATTTTAACTCCGCTTATTATTGCAGAGCTCGAAGAATCGATCAACTTTAATCCATGTCACACTCGCGAGCGATCAGCTCTCGCGCAAGAAGCCAGCCCGACTCATCCAAGGCATTACAAATTACTTTTCCCTATATATACGTGCCCGCGCGAATTATCGCGATCGCTCGCCCAGAGCGTTAATCAACCCTCTGTCTCCCTCGCACCGGAGCACAAAGAAACCCAGACGACGCGAGAGCTCCCCTCTCCCCCCATGGCAAAAAGCCTTATCGGCGCCGCGATTACCGGCAATCATAGACGGATCAGCTGCCGCGTGGCTTTTTTCGCGTCGCGCATTTAAAAACGCGTTAAAACGCGCAGTATACCTCGAAAAAAAGACGCCGTATATACGCTACCCCAAGGAACGTCCTCCTCTCTCCATCTCTCTTCTATACACGCGCGTGAGGGCGCGACGCGTCGGCGGGGCGGCGGCGGCGCAGGGGAGGGCGGAAAATGCAAAAAGGCGCCGGGCAGCCCGCTCAATACCGGGCCGCGCTGCGCAAGCGCCTTCATTTTGTTTTTCCTAGGCTAGGCAAGCGGTGCCGAGAGCGCAGTCGCGCGTCGCTTTTGGGGCTTTTTCCAAGATGGCGGCGGTAGCAGTAGCAGGAGCAGCCGCGTGCGCAGCATCGGTAAGCAGGAGCGAAAGGATATAACGCGCGAGGAGAAAATGAGATGGCAGAGAACTGTCGTACCGACGAGTGTAGGGTAGCTAGCGAGAGGGGAAAAAGTCGGCCGCGCCGCGGCGCTCGTTCTCGTCTACGCGAATGCGAGCTTCGTATAAGTGAACGATGTGTATACCTACCCCCGACATACGGGGTTGCTGAGGACATGGTCTGCTGGATATATGTACATTTCGTAGGATAAAAAAAAAGTTCTGAAAAACTGTAGGGGTTGCTGTTTTTCGTTTTTCGTACTAAGGAAAAATATGGATCGCAGGGGGAATTTTTTTTAGCCACTTTTTCAGGAATAATTTTTGCAAGTTATATTTTTGTAAATAAGTTATTATGTTAGATGACTATTTTAGCTCACAAAGTTATAGCTGGCATCTTATAGACTAAATATTTATTCTTTCTTTTCTTAAATGTTCTCATTCACTTCTGATATTTTCAATAATAACTGAAATAATTAGATTTGACTACCTCAATTATTATAAACTGACACATCTTGCACGGGACTTTTGCATGATGGGCTAAAGCAACTATATGTGATTATGACCATATAGCGCATTTTATTTATTTATAATCTAACCATTGATATAATAATGTGATTATAGAATTAACCACTTAAGCATAGATTTGGTTTATTTCTAAGTTCATAATTTGTGTAATAAATGATAATGGTGAATGATAAATGAGGATCAACAATTGTTTTGGAATTATTCCTGGTTGAAAATAGAATGCCATTATGTCCTAGTTCTCAATATTATATCGAGAATATTATGATAAAATAATTATAAAGGTACCAAAATTAATGATAAAACGATTATAAAAAAAACTATTATGTGAAAGACACGTTCAATTGATATAATATGCAACAAAAATAATAAATTCAGATTATGAGCTTAATTGAAATCACAAATCAATTATCTTATTATAAACATACGATTATTCACTCTCACTTTTATAATATCTCGTTTATTAATATCATAAAAAGCTAATTGATCCACATTGACCATGGTATATAGCTACAAAATAAACTGGTCGAAATACAATTGACCGGCCAGTGTACTACATTTCACGCGAGCGAAAGTCTGAATGAAAAAAAAATCGAAACAAAAAATAATTCACACCTTTAATAACAAATTAAACACAATCGCTGATTGTCTCTGTGTGTCTCTCTCCCTCTCTCACTGTCCTCTCTCTCTCTCCCTCGCTACCGCGTATACAGCGCGTAATTCACGAAACCGTCGATATTGGACAGCGATTCATGGCTCTCGCTCCCCGGCTCGTCGACAGTCAGCGACCTGCGCGTATATATACACATGCCTATGTATACATAAACACACGTCGCGCGTGCGTCACATCCTAGGAAATCGAGGGGGGAAAAAAAGTTGGGATTGACAATCATATGGTCCGAGCGCGCGCGCGTCGTCCATTATGCGCTGCGTCACAATGGCAAGCCTATTTACAGGCGTTTCTAGGTAACCTTTAAGTACGCCGCTCGCGAGCTTTATTTTTTTCAAAGCTGCAGCACACAGTGTGTGTATATACGTACTCGGCCGCGTGTCAAAGCCCGAGGAAAAAAAAGGAGCCGCGGACGATACGATACGACGCTCACTCTATATAGGGTGAGCTTGCGTGACGTCACACCGTTTGCGCGCGCACACGTATTGAGTCGGTATATATCAGTCAACATATATACCGGCCGGCGTTCGCTCTCGTTCTCCGTGACGTCATATTTACATTGAACCACCAGTCAAAACGTTCATTCGCATCGGGAATGCTCGCACACACAAGCATACGCGCTATAGCTTCAATGTTGTATACACGCTTCGCGGCGTGTGCTGCGGGTGTGTGAGAAACAGCGAACGAGCTTTGCTGTGTGCGCGCGCGCTCGAATTCTCACAAAGAACATGTTTCCATTTCCGTGTTGGCGACCGCGCTGTCGTCTGTCTTGCTTTTGCGCTTCTCGGGTGCCATTTGCATTCCAGCTGCGATGCTGAAAATTCGGGAGAAAACTTTCGGGGCACTGGCGCCATTTTGAAAGTATGCCTAGAGCTTTCATTTGCACTAGCCTTTTCGTAACGAGATCCCAAAACGCATGCGTTAATCGCGATGCTTGAGAAAACATTCTAAAGAAAAAGTGGGGAAAACATTTGACTAGATTTTGGCTGAATTTGGCACCAAACAGTGGGGTAAGTGTGATTAATGAATGCAAGGTATTGGTCGATAAAATTAGCTTTTACCGATGTTCTGTTCCATATAAATTATCGTAAAATTTTGGAGTTTCATCGTAACTCGTCTTCGATAAACTATTTCCGCTAATTTCCCAAACTCATGATAATATCTTCAATAGAGAGATAAACTGTGCCGAAGTTAATAATTCTCCGCTGATAAGGGTTAGTTCCATTGTGTCTGTTCCGGACATTCACGGTAAATGTTATTCCTGCTCCTGCAGGCCGATGATGGTTGTGCATAAAGAGACATCATTTCCGACCACATCGAAACGTACATGTGGCTTAATAATTGATCACTATAAAAATCTATAAAATCCATTATTATAAGGACTAACTTTTGTTCAAGAAAAAACGTACTTGTAAGGTAAATGATCGAGTTACTATGATCTCGCCAATAACTGTATACCATATTTTTTAGCATAGAATACGATAACTGAAGTATAGTATTAAGTAAGTGTATTCTCCTATGAGCCTATCAGTACCCTGGTAGAAATTGGTCCATCAAAAATGGGCAAGAAAACAGAAACTGGCTATTAGACACAAGGGTAGCGCTTATTTTCATCAACTTCTTCCATTTTATGGAACGGCCGTAACCTCAAAATTTTCTCATTAAAATTTCATACCAATTTAATCATATATTGTAAAACTTATACTCTTAAGAGATAGTTTATCAAGATATAATTTAGTATTCTTTGTACTATTTACAGCTTTATTCTATAACGTATAAACCAAAATTGTTATTTTGCCATGTGACTTTATCTCTCTTAATGTCAAATTAATAGATAGCACAAAATTTTAATCATTTTTGGGGCCAATAAATGTGAAAAATAGGTTGAGAAAAGCATTACACTTTTAGTAGAAAACTGAGGTAGGAGTCCATTTTTCTGCCATCTTGGTTCAAACTAGCCATTTTCTACCCAAAAAATGATTTCAATTTCTCCCAGGGGATAAACGTATGTATCAGCTGATGTTCATCTACAATATTTATTTAAAACTCTGAAAGTTTGTTAACCAAAATTACCTTAATTATCTGTAACATTATGATAATAAAGAATAGACGTCGGTCGAACCAAAATTTGATGTAATAGATTTTATTTCGCCAACGTTTCGGCAGTTTTCTGTACTCCTCTCTTCAGAGATACAAGTATAAATTAATTAACATATACTAAACAAAATTAACCAATAACGATATGAGTGAAGTAAATGCATACCATCAAAATCTAGAAATCCAAATTCAACATCACATCGCATCAGATAAAAAAAGACCCCAGACAAACTATTGGGTGAATGTTTTAGATTTATTACCTTAAAATCTTCAATTTTATTTTTAAAATTTAAGAAAACTTATTTTAATTATGAGCATGCAGAAACTTACTGTTTCTAAGTGATTTAATTAGCATACTAAAAATAAGGTTCTAATTTTCATATAGAAATTATTTTTTAAAAAGAGTACACAATATTGTATCCAAATTGACAACGTGTAATAGTAATGAATGACTATCATTTTTACAAATTTTACAGTGTTGCATGGCAAACTTTCTTACTCAATTTGTAATTGAAAATTTTCTGAATGTTATCTCGTTCATGATCAACGGAATAAAGTCCTTATCATGGTCAGTTCATGATTATATTTTGTATTTACTATATTCATTAAGTTTATTTCTGGACAAGCTGGAGAAGAAAGAGGTGCGTTAATAATAGAAGATATTCTAAAATAAATTAATAACTTGATTAACATATTATATTAATA